>PVHY01004628.1:0-91966 GCA_004024945.1 Uropsilus gracilis
GGCAAACTCCATGCCTTTGTTTTCTCTCCCCCAAGCTTCAGTGGGATTTAAGTCATCTTTGTGTTGTTATTATTGAGAGTGAGAAAGAGAAAATAAAGATTGCAAAGAATTATAAAGATCAATCATGCAGACTTTTTCTCCTTTAACACACACTGCTAAAAAGGCTTTCTGCATCAACGCATATGATGAGTTCATCCTGGTGAGAAAATTAGAAAGTTGGACGTATTTATACCAGTCACAGGGACTGTGCATATAGTTAAATAGGTCATTTCCAATTTTAACGATTCCACCCCGATTTCATTCAGCATCTTTGACACAGAAACCCAGTTTAACTCCTCCTGGGACAGGTGAAGCCCTGGTGCAGCTATTCCCTGGGTACTCCCCGCCATATCTCTGGGAATCCTCCTTTACTTAAGGAAGTTTCTCCAACGAGCATGCTGTTCCCTGCAGACATTCCATGGGACACCAGGGAAGGGAAAATTATTTAAAACATAACGGGGAATTCACATAATGGATTAACTGCTCTGGATGAAGGAGACAAAATAGATACTAGTTGTTTTATTGAAAAAGGGGGGGGCAGTAGAGCCCCAGATTTGATCGCAAGTATGTTCATTCATCTCTAGAACGTAACTGCAGTCCCCCATCTTGATTTTGTTTATAATCTTTATATTGACCATGTAATCTCTAGGATTTCAAGTAAAGTAATCATTTTACAACCGGCAAGGTTGTCATTGACTGTGATTTTTATTGGAGATGCTCAAATGATTTCTTAGTTGTTGGTTTTTGCTATAGAGTCAATGATTAGGATCTGCTTTTCCCTCTGTTTATCAAAGGCCAGGGACCCCAAACCTCTTGCCGAATTTCTCCAAGTTAAAACTGAGATCACCTTTAACTGCCCGCATAATTTGGTAGGACTACACACTCAGAGAATGTTATGTGCAGTAAAAGCCTTGTGAGGAATAACAATGGCTGCTGATACAGAGGCTGATGGCAGAATAAATTGGGTCATTGACCTCGAACCTCTAAAGGCCTGAGGTTAGATCTGGATTAAATCACGAGTGAAATGATCACAGAGGTTTTGCTTCAAAAATTAGCACTCAGGTTGATTCACTTTGACAGGGGAAGGCGCGGATGCCAGTGACTAAATTAAATAGAATTAGATTGTTATGCCTAAGTGGGGCATCTGTGGAGGATAAAGCTGTATTCTCATCCATCTTAACCTAATGAATACCCAAGTTGGATTTCTTTCTTTCTTTTTTTTTTTTTAATAATACACAGTTTAAAAATAGTTTTGAGATGGCAGAGGGGATATCAAGATAGCACATAGCTAAAAAATACACACTGGCTGCATGAATCTGACAAATATATTTTTAATAGTAATTACAGTTGAGTTCCAGTCCCTGAAACCTACTAGCCACATCCTTCCTTCACTCAAATATCCTTCCTAGTTTATGCTCATTCTCCCCATTTGTCAAACCTTTCCCCAGTATCTAGGAAAATAAAGGGTATCAGGATGGTGGGAGATATAGTATCTCAATATCTATTTTTAAAAAGTAAAGCTGAATCTAATACTAGGTACATTTATTTAATGAGCATTTTGAAATTTTGAGAAACTATATAAAGTATTTTAAATGTATTATTCCATGCATTCCAAAGCATAAGAAATCTTCAAGTGATACAAAGTCAAAAACGATGAGTATCTTAAAACATGGAGCCATATTCTTCCATATTGCACCTCAAACTTTATATGTTACCTGTACTTTGTATAAGTATCAGTCATTATCCTTGAGAATTCAGAATTTTCTATGAAAAAAAAATTCTCCCTTTCACCCATGTCCCAGTCATTCTTTGCCCATCTTATAAATTTCTTGTGTGTCTTTCTAGAAATATTTTATTCGGCTAAAAGAAATATACACCTATATGTGTATGACTGTTATATTTACATGGATGTAAACTTACTACATACACTATTTTAACAATCTATATATTTTAAATCATTTATGTCAGCAATAGAGCTGTCTTAATGTGTTCTTTAGTCACATTCTTTTCTCCCCCACCCCCCAGTTTTCTTTCAATTTCTAATTGTACAAATTACAAAGTCAGAAAGGTGGCAGTATGTCTGAATTTTTTTTTTTAAAGCACGGCCTTAGCTCCTTCTAAAAAAAGGAAAAATAATAGATCTCAGCTACTTACCCTTAAGATAATTAAGGTGAACTCCTGCCACAGTGTAAGCAGACATAGAGAAGCTCAATAACATACAGTGGGGTGCCAGGTTAGGGCAGTGAAGGACCTGGACCAGTTGGGCTCAAGCTCTCAGGCTCTCACCCATGTTTTGAATGTGGCAATTATCCCCCAAGAGTGCTGTCTCCTCTAGCTGAAGTAGCAGTAAGGATGATTCCCCATCTTGGGGCCAGTTGGAGTTTCCAGGGAGTGGCCATGATTTTACTCTCCCACATAGGTGGTCTTCATTTTATGCACTTGTTCTAGAAAGATCCAGAGACCTGCACAACACACTGCTCACACCCAACCTCCCCAAGCCCACTCCAGCTGTTCTTTCTCTGTCCAGTTTTGTTCTTGGTTCTGTATTTTCCTATCCTCATGTGTTGAGGTGCTTAGATCTACCATGCACACCAGCCTTGTACAAAATGTATTCTTCAAATTGATTAGCGAGGTGAACTAATCTGTTGTTGGTCAACTATCCTTTGCTTCACTACCTACATATTATTCTCTTTAGGTCTGTCTGTAGATGGAGGGATGAGAATTGTGGAGAGAGAGGTGAGGACTATGGGAACAGAGGTGTGGTGTTCATGATGAACTTCATCCAGGAGATGAACTCTATGATCAAGTCTTTTACTTCTATAATTACATCCCATAATCTCAAATGAAACATAATGAAATAAAATCGTTATCAAGTTCTTTGCAATTCCTGCTAAATAAGTACCTATTACCTTTCTCTTTTTTCCTTCTTCCCAAGGAATAAGTTCTAGAGTTAAATACTTCCTCACTAACTACCCAAGCTACGTGTTGACAAGGACAACGTGTAGATACATGCAAACACTCAATACTCCATGTTTACCAATTTGATGACTTTATTTTGAATCCCTTACTTATTTGGCTTTCCTAAAACTCTAAATCTCAACCTCTCACCCTATAAAAGAGTATTATACCTGCATATCTCACACAATCATTGGAAATAATAACAAGAAAATCTCCCATTGTATTCGATACAGAGTAGGTCCACTAATTGATGTCCACATTTTTCCTTTCTTCAACATCTTCTATGTTAGGCATTCTTTTTTCCTTGATATCTTTCATTTGTAATTATAAATTATTGTCCTAAAAAAAAGCTCCAGGGGCTGGTGAACTTCCCATCACCACCCCTCTCCCCCTGCCCCAGCATTTTAATATTCAGCAAGTAGTAAGTTCACATATGAACTTAAATTGCCACAGGGTAATGAATCAGAACTTTGTAGTTCAGGGGAGACTGTGTTTTCAATATAGACTTATAGACCTAAAAACTTATTCCCCTATCCCCACCTTTTCAAGGGAACCCCCCAATAGAGTAGAATATATTGTTTTGTAATATACATATCACTACTGCTAGCAAGGAAACATGTTTGCCTAGTCCACCTCCCATAAATTAAAATTTAAAAACTGTTACTTTACAATGGTTATAAATGAAGAAGGTGAATTCCAGTCCCTGTGACCGTGGTCCTGGCCCTGTCCTTCCCAGTGTATCTTTGTAACTGCTAGAACCAATAAAGACCCTATGAAGATTGGTAAGTCTAATGCTGTCTGATAATTGGTGACAAGAACTGCTTCTATCACACACTGGTATCCAAAATACACAGAGATAATACTTCCCAGCTTCTTATTTTGATAAAAGATCCAAGTCTCAGATAAGGTGAATAACACAAAAAGCCTCTACAGCTGGATTCACCAACTCTCAGTGCTGTGCTGACTCATTTGAAAATGAGCCACAGATATCTTGCATCTGGGTGTCTGAACACTCCAGAAATCTCCCAACAAGGGAGTATTTCCCTACATCATCACAGAAGTACTCATCCCACCCAGAAAGTTCATGTTGGCTAGAAATGTATTCTTGGATTTCTTGGATCACAATTTCATATGGACATGGTCCATGAGATTTTACTCTTGAAGGACTCAGTTCTATAAGCACAGATGGTGGGTGTTCAGATCCACCTTCCTTAATGGGAATAGAAGGTAGTTCATAGGACAGAGCTGTCTGGAGGTGCAGAGATGGTATGTGTATGTGTATATATATATATATGGATATATGGTGTATGTATATTATTATATGCATATTATATGCATACTATATGACACAATATATAATAATAATATATATTATATACAATATATGTATATATGGTATATATAATATATACACTATATATATGTGTGTATATATGTGTGTGTGCATATATATATATATATATATATATATATATAATTCAAATCCCAGATTTGGAAAGAACCCAAAAGTCCCCAAGCTGAAAAATGGATTAAATATATGGTATATAATATATATGGTAATTATCATATATAATATAACATATATACCATATGCATATACAATATAATCTATATTATATATAATATATATAACATAAATATACACATATCACCTCTTCACCTGCAGACATATATATGTGTGTGTGTGTATGTGTGTGTGTATGTAGTGTGTATGTATATATGTTTTATATTATTGTGTTTTCCCGGGTTTGTCCACCACTATATCACCCAAGAACCATCATCTTGTTATTTTGTACATGTCCCTTCCTTGATTTCACTCTCCCTCCCTCCCCCTCCCTAGTTGTTTGCTTTAGTTCTATTGTCATCTTATTTTTTTTTTACTTTCTCTTGACCTTTTGCTTGTTTTCCTTATATCTTATCTATAAGTGAGACCATCTGGTTTTTGTCTTTTTCTTTCTGACTTATTTCCACTAGTATGATTCCTTCTACATCCATCGATGTTATCACAAATGCATCTTGTCTTTTTGATTGCTGAATAATATTCCATTGTATAAATATAGTATAATTTTTCAGTTTGGGGACTTTTGGATTGTTTCCAAATCTGGGATTTGACTCTCTATCAACTACTACCCATGACCTTGACTCAACCTCAAAACTTGACCTTCCCACATTGTAGAAGCAGCTAGGACTGTCTTAGCTGCATGAATTTAGAGAAGACAGATGTGCAAAAAGTTTGACCCATATTTAATCCTCAGTGAAAATATTTTCCTTGTGTGATTTCCATATCAAAAAATCTCAGACTTTCTCTGTAAAGCATATTGTTTAGAAAAAAGACAAATGTGGAAACAGAACAAATAACAAGACAAACACATTACTGATGGTTTCAGATGAGGCACAAGAAAGGAGAAAGAGTGAAGACTCTGGACTTTACCATCAGCTTTTCTCAGTTTATCTGAATTGTCAGGTTGGAATCTCCTGAGCAAATTTAAGGATGTTTTGCTTATTTTAGTTAAGCAGATTGCCTGAATTTAACAAAATATTAGTAAAAATTGCAAACTATAGTGAAAATTTGAACTTTATCTATTGCCGTTTCAATCTGAATCATAGTGACCCACAAACACATCCCAGTCTAGGTTTGGGGTGACTTGTGGGTCCATTTATGTTTCAGAGAAATCCCAACTTGCCACAAAGAATTAGCGCCAGGTACTAAGAGAAAGACAGGAAAGGGAAGGGAATCAGATTTGTGTTTTTGACACATTCCAGCATCCAGAGTCTCTCTAAGCATTTTCTAAACTTTTAAAATTAATCCTAATTATATATCTTGAGCAAAAAGGCCTTGTCTCATTTGACAGATCACAAGTGACACTCAGAACAGAGAATTTTTTTCAGAATGACTTAAAGAAACAAAGCTTAGAATATTCACCTTTAATCTTCCAAGGACACTGAGTTTATTACCTTTGCTGTATTCCCTCATTTAAGCACCTTCACCATAGAAGTCATCACATGATGTTTTTTATTAGCACACGACATTGCCAAGTCCAGTGAAAATGTCTAAAATCACTTCAATGAAACCCTCAATTAAGAATTAAAAAGTCCCAAACAGGACCTCCCTTTGCTGGTTATCTAAGCTTGGAACAGCTCCTATTCCTATATAAGATAGAACTCCCCTATTCTTCTAGATAAAGGGGGAAAAAAAAGATGTATCTTGAATAAGAAACTAAAGGGATAGCATACTTTAAAGCAGAAAATAAAAGCTTCCCATGCTGTTCCCTGTTTCAAAATCAGGAGAAAATTAAATATTTTTGAAACTCAAAAAAAGTGCCTCTATGACTTTCAATTATTTTCCTTTTCCATGCTGGGATTGTGATCAAAAATGCAAAAACACATGTAGAAAAGTTATTCTTGTAGAACATCTGACCGGAAGCAGGAAATGCAAGATATCTCCTGGGACTGGCTGTTATCAAAATATACCCCGTTCAGCACTGCAGAGATCAGAGCAATTTGCTCCCCAGATAAAGAGAGACAGAGGGAATTCTGCTGTGGATGCCTGCCTCTGAAATAAGCGGAGGAGACAGTTCCTGTTGTCCTGTGCTACCATCTGTCCTTGCCACATCTCATTTCCTCCCTTGCCAGTCTCAGAAACACACCTACAAAATAAATCCTCACAATGATAACTTTAAAGTCTAGCTCCTATTAAGAAAAAGTATTCTAGGTGGGCAAAGTCCTGTATGATAAATAGGATGCTGTATGCTGAAGATGGTCACTGTAAGTTACTCTGGAAAACTGACTTTGCTACGGAAATTTAAAATCAAGCATTTCATTTTTGCATAAGTCTTGGGGAGAATTATTTAAGCTTCCCATTAAAATCTAATTTCACGAAAAAGAGTATTTTAATTACATGTTGGTTCTGTTTTATTATCTTTGGTAAAACAAAAAAAAAATAGAATAAGTAGGAAAAAAAAAAAAAAAACTTCTCCAGAATTCTAGCTAGGTAGTCTACACCCATACATCATAAAATCATTGGCATACAGCAGCAAGTAGAAAAAGGATACCTTTTAACCTCAGCTGGCATAAATGTGCGTATTTAGTTTTAAGAAGTGGAATATAGACAGAGCCAAGTGTTTTATGAAAAAAAAAAATCACACAATCACACACACACACACATAAAAGTTTCCCCAATGGGCCACGGAGGATTTATGTGGATGTGAACTCTATTTACTGTTAGTATTAAGGAAATCGTGGCTTTTTAACAAGTTACTCATGCCTGGAAAAGATCCCAGTTTTGCAAGTTATCCAAGATATTTTGCCAACTGTCCGTGGGAATCAATGGGATGGGAAAAGTTCAAATTTGTTTTAAAAGAACTTGTTTAATGGAAAATTTGAAAAAAAGAAGAAAAGGAAAGAAAGAAAGAAAGAAAAGAAAGAAAGAAAGAAAGAAAGAAAGAAAGAAAGAAAGAAAGAAAGAAAGAAAGAAAGAAAGAAAGAAAGAAACAAACAAACAAACAAACAAAGAAACAAACAAAGAAACAAACAAAGAAACAAACAAAGAAACAAACAAAGAAACAAACAGAAAGAAAACAGCAATGCACTGTGCATTTGGTTTGGTTTGATAAGAATCAAGTATGGCCGGTTGCTTTTTCTGTCTTCAGTATTATTTTAAGAAAAGAGAGAATAGAAAATAAGTTTCCCATTTTTCTGTTGCCCATAAAGTCACATTTCAGGCTTGATTCTGGTTATCCAAGGACTTCTGGCCTTACTGACTGGGGTCAAATTAGCCCGGAGCAGAGGGCTGCTTACAGTGCTAGGAATTTAGATGGTGAGGCTGCTTCTGCATGTGATCAAATCCTTTCTATTTTCTGTTCTTTTTGGACAGCAAAGTGATCCCATGCTTGCTATCCATTTCCAAAAGTTAAAGAAGTCATCGACCATGGTATATAGATTTAACAAATAGCCATAATTCTATAGCCATAATTATAGCCATAATTCATACCCTGCCTTGTGACAGGGCTGGCACAAGCACTTTTATTTCTTTTTTAATTTAGATAATACATATATATTAATTTAAATAATTTATATATATAAATTTAAATTATATATATTTATATATTTCAATTTAAGTAATATATATATATTTCACATCATTGTAATCCCCGGTAGGCACCCACCACCTCCCCTCCCTGGCTGCTCCAGCTCATCCCCCACCCCAACCCACAGGTTGTGTACTTTCGTTTGGTTGTTCATATATTAGTGAAACCATTTGGTTTCTGTCTTGTTCCTTCTGACTTGTTTCTGCCAATATGATTTCTTCTAGGTACATCCATGTTACAAAATCTCATCAAATTTGTCATTTTTAATTGATGCATAATATTCCATTGTGTGTATATATACCACATCTTTTTCATCCAGTCCTCTGTCTTGGGGCATTTGGGTTATTTCCAGGTCCTTGCAATAGTAAATAGTGCTGCAATAAACATCTGAGCACAGCAAGTGCTTTCAACCCTTCACTCCCTTCAAGTCACCACAACCTCATCCAAAAAACACCTTTTAGAAAATTCTCCTTTTAAAGGTGTGGGCACTGAAACCCAAGGAAAAGAAGTAACTTCTCTGCATCATGAACATGCTGTGTGAGACAAACGAAGGCTGGGGTCTGAGGTGGGCAGATTTTAATGAGAAGTTCAAATAATTATCTCCAGGCTTTTACTTTTCTCACCCTACTGCTTTTGAGGAAGTAGAGTCTACACATTCCCTCATCAAGGAATCTTATTAGAATATAGTACCAGTAGATGTGGTTGTAGGTTGAATTGACAGAACTTGTTTTCATCCAATAGGGCGGAGTCAATGAAGGCTTTGCTTGCCAGCTGTACAGAAGCAAAGGTGAAACTATTGAGACAATGTCTGAGTGAATAGACAGAGTCCTCTCCTCCCTCCCCCAAAGAAAACAAGATGGCTTATTATCCAAGAAGGCAACGTGGGGAAGGAGAATTCAAAGAAGTTATTTCTTACTCCCATCAAATTGTTGATAATGCCTATGAAAACTCGTTCTTCCAAGCACACCTTTAAATAAAGTGTTTCACTGTCTTAATATTTAATTTCTTTGCAACTAGTTTAGTATGTCCTAGAGATTCTGCCCACCACTTATGCTCAGTATTGATTCTTTTGACAAAATACCACCTCATTTTTTTTTTTACTTTTCGTGCTTGATTTTTTTTTTATTTTTTATTTTTTAGAATTTAATTTCTTTGTAATAGTTTTTGCTTGGCACAACTGACAAATGTTGCCAGTCCAGATCTAAATATTTTCACATACAGCAACCACAAAATGGTGTTCTGCTAAGCTCTATTGATTTATAGAGCTTCGTCCAAAAATGGGTTTCAGATGCAAATTTGCCGAAATCAAGAAATCTTAATTTAAACTTTTCCTAATGCTTTATCTGAGATCAAGTACTTTAGCTTTTTCACACACATAAAATAAGCTGTCCAGATTGAGCTCAAGTAGGTGTTATTTGCACTTTGGCTTTGTAATTTTAGCCTGGATATGCAATATAAACATACGCTTACTGTCACAGGATAGAGTTAAACTGCAAACGCCAGAACAACATATATGATGCCAATTCTGGCTACTTTTTATCAAAAAAAATACAAGTTCAATTTATTTTTTATGAAAGTTGGTGATGTGATTTTATCAAAGAGAATCGAGGCTCTTTGGGTGGTGGGCATGGTGTGAATATACATGTGCAGGGATTTAAACCAGTAATCCCGGAGAAGACACAGAAATGTCAACTTATTTTGTCTCAATAAGCACCATCTAGGGAAAAAGTCAAAGTCTTTGCTTAACATTAAGAAAAAGAAAGCTGAGCTTTCTCATGACTATCCAGGAATTTCTCTGACAATCATACAATTCATCAAGCAGCAAGCAGGCACTTACATTTCTAAAATGTAAAATTAACTTTGATAGTCACAGAAGAATGTCATATATGCCCCTTGATGATTTTGGCTATTGATCTTAAGGTACATATAGTAAGGTGGCATTTCAAATCCAATGAGAAAGATTGAATTATTCACTAAATCCTATTGGCCTGAACAGCTTTCATTGGCCAAAAAATGTTAGATTCCTCATTTCTATCTTTTGCTGAACTAAATCCCAGCTATATTAAAATTTAAGTAGCTAGAAAAAACAAAGACAAAATAAATGAATAATTACTTTCATTAGATTAGTGTCTAAATCTTCAATAAATAGTTTAGTTACAATTCTAGAAAGAGTAGGTCCTTAATAAACAGCACATTGGAGAAAACTTGATTGATAGATTTCATTACATTAGACAAAAAAGGTTTTCTTTGAATTAATAGAAGATTGCTATAAACAAACATAAGGCACATAAAATCTGGGCATAATATCCTTTACAAATGAAGTGGTCTGACAATTCAGTAAATAGTTTACTTTGATGGAAATTTGGTTAATAAATTATGATGATAGGTACAATATTTCAGGTTAAAAATGTGATTTTTTAAAATAATTGCTATTTTTTAGATTGACATTTATTAATGTAGTAAATAACATCTTATGTGTAATAGAACAAAGTAATTGAAAGACAATAGTTTTGGCTTTAGAAATTTCACTTTTAATGATTTTTTTCAATTGGAAATGTGGATAACCTGTAAGACATAGGTTCAAGTCTAATCATTGTAAGAATATATATATTATTTTAGAAGAACAACTTAGGTTTATAGAAATATTAGATTATATGAAAAAATAGGATCTGTAGAGAAATATCTCCATAAAAGTACTATCCAAAAGAATTTAAAATGACATGAAAATTTACCCATATTGTGGTTTTAAATGAAAAGCTGGATGCTAACAATGGAAAAATATGATTTCATGTTTGTGTGCATATGAATATATGAAGATATATACCTATATACAAAAATTGATAAAAGGGACACAACTAAGTACTTGAATAAACTCTCTCCCCATTCCCTCCTGATCCTTCCTCTTTCTTTTCTTTTATTATTCTCTAATCTTCCTTTCTTTCATTTTTTCCCATTTTTAATTTTTCCTCAAATGATGATCTACAGCTTTTGTAACTAACAATATTTAAATGCTATTGTTTGATAATTTATAGAAACAATTACCTAAGTGCTATATCTCTTTATAAGATATATAAAAGTCTTGATCACACCTTTTGATCAAATTCAAGGGATCCCCCTTTGATTTACACTCACTAATTATTTTACATCCAAATGTAAAATTCCTACAACAGTTTTATATCATGTGAATAACAGCCCGAGATTCATGCCAGTGAACAGCCAATTGTCCTCACTTCTCTCATTCCTGAGCTCTGGCACATTAGCAGCTAATGATATTCTTACTGGTAGAAGTGACATATTTATGAAAACCCAAAGCAACCATTAAATTATCAACTACTACTTCATCTGTGTTTTTCTTTCGAAGGTCACAGTATTATTTTAACCAAGGTTAGCTGTTGTTTTGCTTTGTTTTGTTTTTCCTGGCTTTATATAGTTGGTGTAGAAAGTAATTTAAACTTTATGGTCCATTTGAAACAAGATTATTTACATCTGTGTGGAGAAGTCTGTGTGTGTGCAAGTAATTTATACCCTACTGCTATTACTTCTCAAATGTCTCCTACTTGCTTGAATATACCTCCATTGTAAGCCTGCCATTTTTCACTTCAGTTAGTCAGAAATTTTAAAATGTTTATTTAAAAGGTTTTCTAATTAAGAATTCGCAACAGGGTTGTGTGTGTGTACGTGCTTATCTTGTGTTTTTTTTGTTTTAGTGTTTGAAATTTAACTTTCTTTAGGTGAAAGAATGGACAGATCCATAGTGGATAAATAGTATGAAGTTAACAAGGTTTTAATCTACTTAAACATTGTTTAGATACTTATACCAAAAATATTATTATTAAAGATACACAGGAACAATATTCCTTTGCAAACATATACATTTAGTCAATAAGGCAGTTGGATAGCTATAATTCAGATTACAGCTTCAGTACAAATTAGAAGGTTTTTTATATTAATTTTAATTCCAAAACCTTGAGATCTAGATGTTGAGTGTATCACGCTCCAAGGGACTGAAAATGAAAATTTCATGCTTAGATAGAGTCATACTTCCTAGTGTACGACCTTGAAAAATTCCCTGACACATTATTGGAGAATAAGGATATCTGTGAGGGACTATGTGTATGTGAGAGTCTGTCTGTGAGGAGTTGTCTGTCTGTGAGAGCCTGTCTTTGAGAGGTGTCTCTTCTCGAGAGGTTGTCTGTCTATGAGAAGCTGTCGTCTGTGAGGAACTGTTTGTGAGGGGCTGTCTATCTATGAGGGTCCATGTGTCCATGAGGGGGCTGTCTGTGAGAGACTGTTTATGAAGGGCTTTCTCTCTGTGAGAGGCCATATGTCTGTGAGGGGTTGTCTGTCTGAGAGGGACTGTCTCCGAGGGGATTGTCACTGTGATCCTCGCATCCTGTCTGAATGCCTCCTAACAAAATCATGTGTCATTTCCTCTAAGCTGATGTGTGTAAACATGAAAGGTTTTGAAAAATCTTTCTATCTTTAGTGTCTGACTTAAACAACATCCTCAGTGGAGGAGGAATTTTAAATGAACCATTATTTCTTTGGGGTGCCTAGTGGGACATGAAGACTTTGCCCCTTCCTGCCTACCCCCATCAGGAGTTTCTATGTCTATATCTGTGGCCTTGGAAGAGAAGAAATAAACAACCTCTGGAGTTGGCATCCAGTTTTCTGTTTTTATATTTCCAACTTTTCCATAATGTAAAAATGACTCCATGTTTTTTTTCCTAAGATTCCCATCTCACTCAAAGTAGTGTGAACTACTTTTCTTGTTTGGAAAGGGATGTTGAGGTGCATCCTACTATTCAAAGACACTTGGAGAGAAAAACCCAAATGAATAAATCCCTCCCCCTCTTCTTCCAACCTAAATCTTGGAGGAAATAGGATTATTCAAAGGGACAGTGACCCCCCCCTCACTGAAATCATATTTCTATTAAGAAGAAGAAGAAGCTAAGTGACTTTTATAGAAAAATGACCAAGGGCAGGTACAGGGTGGGTGTAACAGTGAATAGTTCCTTCTGTAGAAATAATAGATGGTCCCGCTATGGGGTTTTAAGCAAAATTCCTTCTGGAAGAAATTTCTTTCATTCCTTCAGTAGCATCTGATCCAAGTAAGATAATATCCTATCCTAATCTAAGTAAGTTTATTGAGAGCAGCAATGAAATTGGACTTCCTTTTGTTTCTTTTTCATAATCATATATGAAACGTATGGCTTTATGCATTTTGTCTCTATGGACAATTGAACCCAGCTCCTTTTTCAGAGAAACGATGAAAGCAAAAATAGAGGGCAGTCTACAGAACAGTGAACATTCATCTTTTTGCTGTAAGAAGTTGTTCTAAGTTCTCATAGTATGTATGAGTCATTGCACTTGTGGTTTAGAATTGTAATCTCAGTATCTGAATCAGGGGATTTCTCGCTAAATCTGATACAATCTGTTGGTCATTGTTAGTAATTTTTAAGCTGAACAATCCTTCACATCTCCTTTCTGTTACTTAAAATTGCAATAGCATTTTCATAAGGAGGCATTCACAGCTAAAACCAATTAGCATTCCATTTTCTAGAAAATATAACAGTCATTTTATTATTTGGAATGACATAGGTTCCCCAAATAAATTCAAAGGGGAAGTAGGGTGGGGAGACATTATCATTCTGCAAATCCTTGTGCAGACATTACGATGAAAATTGATAGATACCTCCACCACGCTCCTACCTGCCACCTGTTGAATTGTTGTACTTAGCCATTAGCACTCCATTTACTACCTTAAGGCAGTTAATAAATTCTTCCTTCCTGTGCAGGAAATTGACTAAAAGACACAAAATGAGCTTTTAAATTTTAAAGAATTAAGATCTGTCCTGCTGACTTTTTCCCTTTATTCAGTTACCTGGAGGATGAGCTCTCTACCATGCTTTTTTGTACAGCCAGAGGCTGTTAGATCTCAGACCTCAGTCTTGGCTTCTGAAAGACACAATATCTGGCCTTTTTCAGAACTTGCCAGCATTTAGTTCTCAGGAAAGATCCCTTCTTAGATGACTGTCGAGGCCTCGGGCCTCAGAGGCCAGAGAGGTCAAGCTTTTGTCCTGGGATGGTGCCTGGGCTTCTTTACATTCTTTGTCTGATAAAAGATAGTGGTGACTTTTTGTACCATCCGCAGTCCACCCCCGTCTATCAGCACAAAGGCTTGCCGTCCATAAAGGGGATAAACCAAAGAGGGACATCTTTATGGCTTCCATGGAGATTTTATATGCCTATTTCAAATTTAAGAAACAAAAGGGCAAATTGTCCCCCCAAATATAATATGAATGCATTGATTCTTTGCAGAGTCCTCTTGTGGGGGAAAAACTGCATAGATTGAAATATAAAAATTAGAGTCTCTTGGTTGAGAACATTCTTATGTCAAACAACTTAAGGAAACTTTTTCATAAGATCTACATAGATCTCCTGAAGTAGTATAGTATATGTGCTGTGGAAAAATGTTTAAGAGAAAAATTAGAAACAACTAAATCTTGGGATGGTATCTGTTCATTGTTATCAGTTAAGTGCTCATCCATGCATACTGTCTTGAGCTAACAAGAGAGAAATATGTATTACCCTTGCATGTTTTCAAAGTGGTTATCTTCTAACCTATTTTTGCCTATTATTCCATCCTGCCTCAAAACTTAGTTTAAAATGCATCTGATTAGTTAAGCCTACAAATTAAACTAATGTTTTTTCTCCAAAATGGAAAGTAGGGGATCCATCATTTCCAATGTCCTTTGGAGGTAGCAGAGTCCTACCCCCAAAAAACAAAAACAAAAACAAACCTACCTTAGGAAAGGATAACTTAAATCTTCCAAATAAGAATGATGGCCATCGGGGACACCAAGAATAGCAAGATAGGTGAGTACTTGCAGCTCTGCACATGGCATAAACCCATGCTGAGGGTTTATATTATTCAGCATTTGAAAAAAGCAGAGCTTTCTATAGAGAATAGATGGAGGATGGAGGTAAAAAAAATTAAATTAAAAAAATTTTTTTCTAGTTTAGTTCTTGCCTTGTTGTACACTTTCTTAAAAATGTCCTAGTGGATAAAATAATTTTATTTTGAGCCTCTCCGCTCTCCCACCCTTACAGTAATTTCTTTGACATCATAGTAGTACAGACATTTGAAAAAATAAATTTCTTTTTAGTAGCATAAACAAATTTCCCCAATAGTTAATAAGAAACCACTATTATGAATTTTCCTAAAATCTAGTCACTCTTTGTTTCTGGTTTTTGGTTTGACTTTTGAATTCCATTCCAAAATGACTTTTGAAAGTGACCTCTCTCTTTTTAGTGTAGCCTACCTTTTGAATTTCCCAGTACACATGTCATTATAGGATTTTTTTTCTGACTTTCTGAAGAAATTTAATAAGGTGTTATCATGGGACAGCATAGCCCAAGTACTAATTACCTGAGCATTTTCCAGGTAACAATAAAGACATCAGAAGGATAAAACCAGATCTTTGAGAGTGGTTGTCCAGAATTGGGTCAAACATTCTATAGTTACCATAACATGATTCCCATTTACACTGAGTTTTCTGTCTTTTTCTATCTGATGCCTTAAAGCAAACTGAGTGCTGAGAACTAAGCAACTAAACTGGTCTCAACTACAGCCTGATGCTTATGCTTATTATGCCATCTAAACAGGGATGACACTTATGGACATATCCAAATAATGTTCAAAATGAACAATGATGTAAGAAAATTAATTAACTAATTAATTTTAAAAGAGAAAGAACTCTGGTGTCAGCAACAGAATATCTTGGGCAGGAAGACAGCTGTCTCTGGGACATACTCACAATGGCTCAGATGCACCTGTCATTGAGAATTTGAATGTGTTTTGACTCTTTCATCCTGTCCTGAGGAACTTCAGCCATTGCTCAACTTGACAAACACACTGAGTTCCCACTTTGTTCTAGAACTTACAGTGCTTACCAATACTGATAAATGTATCCAGCACTAAACAAGGAATATCAACCAAATGCTTTCACAAGTGCCAGGAGCTATAAGGCCAACAGCAGGATGCTTCTACCTTTGTGAATTTAAGTCTAGTTGAGGAAGAAGATGCTCGCACTGAAAATTATTATGGGACAACATGGAAATGAGCTCTTCTTCCCATTCTCTAAAATATCTCTCCCTTTCCATATGTTAGACAAGTTCTCTCCAATTTCTGTCAAATTAAATGTGTCTAGGATGATGCAGAGAATGAAGGGACCCCAATCCACAGATTTCTGGAACATTCCATTTTTTGTGAGTCCCTCTCTTCCTGGACAGCTAAGAGAACACAGAAAGTCTGTTCTCACTTTGACTGTTTTCAGTACTTACTTTGACTGTTCTCAGTTTCCCTGTGATGTGAGCCCACGTCATCGTTACTAATGCTTATGCTTAGCGTTCTTTAAAAATAAAGTTTTTGCGTCCAGAGCCCTTTTAGAAAAGTCATTGAAAGTCAAATTAGCTTCACCTGGGGCCAGAAAAGAGGGTGTCCCTGACAATTTCAGTCTCTTTCTACCATATAAGCATCACCTCGCCATTGAACCCTAGGTCAGACTTGTGTCTTTCTGACATGTTTTATTTTGCCTTTCATTGAACAGCCATCCTCCTTTGGAACTTTTCTTTAAGTTGTCTTCACTGCCTCATCAGAACACATCACTTACTTTCCTCCGTGCATCTCATCAGGGGACGTTTGATACCCTGTTTAATTCTGTCACATTGTGGAAATAGTTAATGTGGCTAGTCTATCCTGAAAAGCTGAGGGGACTGAATACCAGGACCTCTTTCACTCAGAGCTCCAGGAGAGTGGCCCTAGCTGTGACAGGAACACAGAAATGTTCTCTGACTGCATGAACACAGGAATTTTTTGTTCTCTTGTTTCTTAACCACTGACAAGTTGCCCAGCGTCTATCCGGCAACTTGAGAAAAATTCGATTCCTGAAAACATTGGTTTCATCACTGCCATGTTGTTGAAATCATAAAACGACATAACCAGAGTGCAGAATGCCAAATTTTATAAACACCCTAATGTATGGCACATGACTCAGTGATAAATCTTGACACGTTTACCAAACAAAGTGAAAATCTTCATTTGTCTTATGGAAAGAGAAGTGTTCCCATGTGTTCGGACATCTGCATCGTCAACATGTGGCAATTATTGTGTGAAAAAAATAGAATCACTGTAACTGCTGTCACAAATTATGGTCTCACTGATTAGTATTTTACTTCCCCCACCAAACTCTCCACCTCATCACAAACAAGGAAACACATTCAGAGTCTTTAAAGGGATTTTTCCCAAACTGTTGTAGAGTATATTTGCTCCCAGCAATCTCCCCTCTACCATTGCAGTCGTTTTCTGTTTAAGGATGCCTCGTGTATTTCTCAGACACCGTGAGTGTATGTTTATTTAAGGCCCAAAATTAAATACACATAATGAAACCATCTGTGGCAAGCAGGATTAATAAATGGAATACCATATTGCTGTGAAGATGTGTATTCAACAAACATATAACTCTGCCATTCTCTGTGAAAGTTGGCATTTCTCACACTTGTTGAGAAGACTTGAATGGGTCCCAAGTTTTTCTGGTGTCTGGGGATTGCATACTGAGGTTGGAAACCTCATCAATAAATTCATCTCATAAAACGTTTCCAATTCCTTGTACAAGACTGTCTATCCGGAGACTTTAATGCAATGTCCACATGTTTTCACATTTGGAAAACTAGTCAAATGAGGATTATAAAATGTCAATTGTTAACTTAGTCTGAAGATGATCTTTCTTAGATTCCCACTCTGTTTTCCCTGCACATTAACCAGACCTGAGTTAGGATTGATTATTTTTCAAGATATATACGAGGGATATTCCCAGATGATGTCAAAGTGCCCCGCTACATCCATCAGAATTTCTTGGAAAAGCAAAGAAATAAAGTATGAAGCAATCATCCATGAGCTGTATCTGACTTCTATATAAACAGATGAAGGATTGATTATTTATGCCATTTCTGTCCAGCCTGTGTTTGTCTTTATTTCACAAGCAAATTTCATCTGATGCTGGGATGCTACAAAGCCCAACTAAGGCAGAGAAATGGAATTTAGCTTTTGAACCTGTTACAGGGGATGTTAAACTGAAGTTCAGATTCATTTCCTTCAGGATGCCCTGAGATAAAAGAGGGTGCAGGCAGACTGACTTCTTTTTGTCTCAGAAATCCAGGGTGAGTTCCCAAAGGGAGGGGTTTATCGCACCTTCCAAGAATGGGCTCAGTTTAACCCAAGCGGACACCCTGCCCTCCATTTGCACAGTCTGACTCCCTTTCCAACCAGGCTGCCCCAGAGGGCTTAGTGGAATGGAGGCCACCATGGACTTTATCATTTCCATACAAGTCTCAAAACCAAACCATCCTCCACAGGATCTGTCAATAACCCAAGAGGAAATCCTGGTCCAACCACTAATCAATTGGGCCAGAAAATGGCCCAGCCACTTTTCAGATCCCATAGGGGAGATGGCCTGAGTTTAAGCATTTACTTGGGACGATGCTTCATTTACCTTTCGTATGTATCCCCCTGCAACCACCAGCACCAAATTCTCCCCTCCCACAGCTTCACTGTCTCTAACTCAGGTCAGCAACCCAAGGCATGATAGATGAGACCCAATGGAAGTATACCCTGGCAACTGCCCTCGGCTCCAACCGCTGAAGTTCTGCTCAGTTGGATGCGTCCTAATAGATTTTATTACTTCCTTGGTATCAAACTGGGCCTCACAAAGCAACCTGTGTAAACAGCTTTAGTCTGGAATAGTGATTTAGGTGCAGAAGTTACCATCTTTATGTTTATTAGTAGATAGAGAAGGAGAAAGAGCAGTGGTAAGACACTGGCTGCTTGATGGCAAGGTAGGCACCTCACAGGAGAATCTTGCATCTCCAGATGATGAAATAAAGGCTCCCAGGGAGAACCAGGGAGGGATATTCCAAGCTTGAGTGTATTGAGTCTCAGTTCAAAGCTCTTCTCTACTTCAGATGGCCTCATTGTTTCCAGTGCTTGTTTACATATAACCCTGCCAATAAGTCATCATTAGAGAGTCCCACCTGCATGGTAGAAGGGTAATTGTGTGGAAAATCTGTTGCCCTATGACAAAATGCTCTCATGCCAGAAGGGATGTTGGCAATCGGCATAGAGAGAGGGTGAAAGTGGTATCACACTTGATACATAGTTGTTCTTCTCCCACTATGGAAAGAGCTAAACTTGTTTATGGTTAGAATCCTGGATGTAGCAACTGCAAATACATAACACAGCTAACTGAGTTTCAGATACACAAATGGGTGACTTCCTAATATAAGCCTGTCCCATGTTACAGCTGTGATATAGTAACAGGACAATTTTTAAATTGAAAACTCAGTTGATAGGTCAATCTATCTTACCAGTAGCTCTATCTGGGATGAAAGTTAAAGTCCCTGCACCAAGAATAGAGTTTTACCTGTTCCAGAGAAAGTGGTTCCTGATCATAATAGGTATAAAGATGCTTACTTCTTAGGTGGGAAGATGGGAGCTGACGGTGTATGTAAAGCACTTCAGTGTGGTGGAGAGTTAGTCCAGAGAGCTAAAATGTTCATTTCTCGTTTGTTCCATGGATTTCAGGTCAGAGGTCCTTTGAAATTGTCCCAAATCTGAGAAGGAAATGCAGAGCTGGCTGCACTCATTGCTGCTTCTGGCACTCTCCAGACCTTCAGAGAACTTATAGCAGCCTAGACCCACACAACTCAGTGACAGAAAGCACACCGCAAGCCACGTCAGGCCCTGTTTCAAACAAGTCACATATGTCAAATCACTTATCCTCTCCCCAGCCCTATAAAGTGCCAATCTGAAAAGTGGGAGGCTGAGGCACAGAGTGAAAATTTCTAAGTCAGGGCTCACTCAGAGGTGGAGCCTGAACAGACAGGGTGCAGATACAAGATCTGCAAATTAACCTGGGCTGCAAGGGTCTCCTGGTGTTCAAGTCCTTGTTGCTTCCAAGGGCATCTGAAGGTCAGAGTCATGAAGAAGGGGACTGGAGGGAAGACTAAGCTGCCCTGAAAGGGGGGCAGGGGGGGGGCAGGTTTCATCATTTGACCTTCCTCATCAGTGGCCTAGGGGTCCACTTCTGGGTTGTTAAGGGAAAATTGGTTGCACCTGAGAAAGTTGGCCGTGACCCGGAAGAGGGTATATATGGCTGAAGCCTGTGCCAACCAGGAGTTCTCTGAACCTCACTCAGAAGGAGCAGTCACAACCCACAGTGCCAATGATGTGCTGGTTCACTGAGCATCAGGGGTATGGGAGCATTTCTTTGAGCACTAATGGATTTCAATTAGACCTCTTCCTTGTACTGTTAGAGAATAACATTTAGTTAAACATATCGTTCAACTACCCAAACTACAAGAGCATCGAATCAATTCTGTAAGTTCCCATAATACCCAGAAAATCGGTGGACATTGAGCTCTGACCTGAGTAAGCCACCCTGGATTCTCTTGCGGGGCCAAGCTCTTCTCTTGCAGGGCCAAGTTCTTGTTGTGCACTGAGCTGGAGGCTGAAGCTTGGTACTCTGCTGTCTCTATTCTGAGCATGAACACAAGAAGGAAGGCCCAGGAGCACTGGAGAGGAACACTCTTTTCCCTCATGGAAACGTTCCAATATTTGAAGCTGGAAAACCTGGGTTGGAGAATTTATATGAGCTACCACATAAAGGAGTTTTGAAACCATTGTCACTGAACAATCAGCCAACCCCCCCCCCCCCAGGGGGATATTGGATAGGATGCATAGTGTATCCTTCTCTCCCAAACTCTGAATTGCATCTGTTCCTGCACTAATCAAATCAAGAGAGGCTGGGTGGTAAAACTGTGCCATCCTTCTTTCCTCTTCAAGAGAATCTCTGTCAACTCTCAGTCCTCATTAGAGATCTTGGAGGAATTGGCCCAACATCGCATGAACTTTGTTAGTGGCATGTATAGTGTTCCCGTCAGGAGACCCCCTGGAAGAAACGCCTCTGTGGAATTAGTCACAGCAGTGACTGTGACTGTCTACCCATCGAGTGACTATCCATCCCATGGATTCTCCGAATCATTGGAATCCTTTGTGTCCTCTTCATTTTAGCTGCTAGAAAGTTGAAAGTCAAATTTGATATCTACTCATACTATAAGGAAAGGTATCATCACTAATCGTATTATAGGAATCATTTTGTCAGTGTGTGTGTGTGTGTGTGTATTAGTCAAAACTAAGTCATACTAAGTCAAGACAATAAAGGTATGGATATATAGAAGGCAAGAATGAAGGAAAGAGAGAAGAGGGAGAAAGAAAAGAAGATGAACAGAAATAGAGGGGAGAAAAGAAGGAGGAGTGAAGTGAAAGAAGGGAAGAAGAAAGAGGGACAGAACATTATATAGAAAATTTAATACCATGTGTGAAAGCATGGTGTAAATTGCAGATTGTTATATAAATATGAAATAGTTACACTATTAATAGTAGTAGTGCAAAATATCACTGTGTGTTCTATCAGTATTAGAACTCTTATTTTAAAAGCCATGAATGATGAAATTGAACAAAAAGCCAGCCGTCATTAAGCTAGAAACTGGACACATTCAAATCCTCAAAAATGGCCTTGAGAGCAGGTGTTACATATGGAATACAGAAAAAACAAACTAAATGAACTAACAAAAAGAAATCAAAACAAACCCTAGAAACAGGACTCCAGAATGAAATTATTAGAAGGGAGTAGGGTCAGGATGGAAACATGGTTGTGGGGAGGGGTTCCCAATGGTGTAGGTAAAGGACAAGGGGTTTAGTACAGTGACATGCTCATGCTTTTAAGGGTGTGTGAACCTCCTCCCCTAAATAACAGAGAGTGCTATGGACCAATGTTATCTCAATTTTTAAAAAATGACCTCATATAAATGAAGAAAGGCAACTAGGAGGATAACATGCTCAGGTTCCACAGCTAATGTTGGGGTTAAGATTTCCATCCATTCACCCCACCTCTATTTCCATGGTGTATCCAGCACTCTATGGACAAAGAGACTCCAGTTCATGTGACTCATGCATGTCAGAAGAGACTGTAAGAGAGTGTCAAAGGGGTAGACATGGAAGCAATCTGTGACAGAAGCATAGGGAAAGTGGGATAGTTTACAACACATTTAGAATGATCGGCAAAAACCAAGACAAAGCTGATTGAAAGTCAAGTTTTCCCCTGAAGATCATCGGAACAATTAACTAATGTTCATGGCAGGAATGATGTACTTGGAAATGCATTCTTAAGATCACTTTGTCAAGGAGAGATCTCCAGTGTCATGCACCATAGCCATGAAGTAAGATATTGGCTTTGGCACAGGACTGACTCTGTGATACTGCATGAATTTTTTGTAAACATATGATTGCTCACCTTTCCATTGGGTGAATATTCCTGCAAGAGTAGATACTCTTTATCATTAACAGCATCCATCACTCTTCACTAAGTTGGAATGAATTGACTAAAGGTTTAGCTCCCTCATGTCTCAATTAGACAGTAGATAAATGAATACAATCGACCTGATCTTGTTCATCTGATCACCATGATGGGTTCAGAGATGGGATCCAATCATAATGAAGCCTAAGATTTTGATGGACAACAGGGCAAAGGCTTTGCATTTTCTAAGATACTGTGGTGCCTGGGTGTGGATTCTGATACTGCAACCATACTTTTCACCATTGGGGAAGATGACTTCTGGGCAATGTCAATTTGAAGAGGAGACAAAGTATTGAGATTCCCTGAGCAATGAAGGTGAGTCTGTGATGCAACTTCTCTCCAAACCTGGGACTTTGCAATCACAGAAGGCAATAGATTTCACTTACTGTGTGTACACACCAAGTGATTGCTTTTACTAGCAGCTTCAGTCATCAAAGTTTATTTGCTTACCCAAGAGGCTATATATTAAAGGGGGCAGAGGAAGAACTCAATAAAAAGGGTTTCCCTCAAATTGTATTTTGTCTCCAGAGTATCCTCTGCAGTAGATCTTTGTTCCTTCCAGTGGAAAGTGCTATCTGCTACCTTATCTGCTACATGTGCCATGGAGTCTGCTGGAATGGATGAACATGAGTGAATGACACAATTCCATAGCCAGGTTGATCTGCTTGAGATTACCTTCCCAGAGTAAAAGAATGACTAACCATGAACTGCCAAGCCTCCACAGCTCTGGGAATCTGAGGTAATTGTATACATTTGGATGAGGCAGGCAAGAATCTGGCAGGAGATGCTGCACACACCCCAAAAGACTTGCCATAAATCTCACCTGTGCTCTTCAGACTTGGAAGCAATTAACCCTCCTAGCACCATTCATCAGGCCAATGCATCCACGGAAAAGAACGTGAGGTTGATTATTATTTGTCCCTTTGTCTCAACTCTGGAGGTTTGCTCTCAATGTATTTCTCAGGCCACCCATCAAGTGAGAAAGGAAACTGGAGTCCAAACACACAAAGTCTCCTGCCTCTAACCTCAATCCTGAGACCACCGGGTGAGGAGGCTGCCTCTCCCTGAAAGAGATTTTTGGCCAAGAAGGCCAATCCTCAAAAATTTCTAGTTCTGTTTTTACGAAGTTCCCCAAAGAGCAGAGGCTTATCTGAATGCTATCTGAACTATTTGTATCTCTGGGGAGAGCATAATTTCACTGGAAATTTCCTAAAAACAAACTTTCTTGTGAATGTTTCAGGCTGGCCTGCTTTGGGTCAGGCGAGAATTCCCCTTATCCCCACGGTTTGGTGTCTGCACCTCTGCTGATGATATCAATTAAAACAGTAAGAGTAAATCCCTCGGGGGGGAGAATGACAGGGCAGTGCCATGTCCCCAGTTCACCCCCAGAGGTTTGGTGCTGGGTCCCCCCAAGATCTGCATGCTTTCCATCATCTGAAATAGGAGCTACAGGGTCCATTGGGCACCTCTCCAGGTGGTCTCATTAGTGGAACATTAAATAAAAACATTCTCTTACTTTTCCCCTTAGAAAGTAATGATATTTTAATAATGCTATGCCATTACTTTCTTAGGACAACAACTAGAGAGGGGAATAGCAAGGGACATCATGCCTGGAAGACTGCCCAGAAACGCATCGAACGTAAAAAATGGGGAAAATGGGCAGCTCTGTGTAACTCACGGTGTGAAGTCATTATTTCTTCACATTGGAAACTTGATGAACGATAGGTTTTGACTATTACAAACACAAGCCTAAGATATATCCATGTGCATTTTTTTCTTTTTCTTATTTGGTTATAAGTACAGAGAGACAGAAACAGCTTCTCAGGCAGCCATTCTCTTGGTAGAATGTGGATGTCAATTTTTCTTTTCTACAAGGTTTATTGATCACTTTCCAAACAAATATAATTCAGAGAAAATTGAGTCAGCCTCGTTTCACTAATAGTTGGTATTTTCTTTTAGGCTGTGGCATATAGCTTAAGAGTACATGGAGGTATGAATTTTCGCATTATTGTATCTGACTGTTGAGTGAAGTCTGCTGGGATTGTTGGTGATTTGTGACAAGCTCAGGAATTCCTTCTGCAGCAGGCAGGAGGCTGAAGCACATTATTTAAAACCTACCTCGATCATTGATATATTGTCATCTTACGCTTTTAAGAGGGCCCTTTTTGCCATAACATATAATTTTCTAGGTGGCCTTTAGCTTCTGTGTTTCAGATCCTACTCTTTGATGTTATGTTGCTTTTATCAAGATGAAGAGCTGCTTATAAAGAGTTACCATTTATTAATTGGATTGTAGATTACTTTTTCACTTTTCATTATTTTCAAATTTTCTCTGTAAACATTTACTTAACTTTAATAATGAAAGTAATAAATACATAACCATCATAAATGTCTTTTTTACACTCGTGTGGTTAAAGGCTTCTTCTAAGCTTGTAGCTCTCCCTGGTTCTGTTCTTGTCTAAATCTCTATAGTTCTTTAGTTTTTTTTCTTTATTTTGTTGATTTTATATCATGGCTGCCAATCTCCAGGGATGCAAAATGGACTCTCCTACTCAGTACAGCTCCCAATGAAGAGGACCTCAGCCCCAGGTGGAGGTCAGTCGGTGACTGGTATCCACCTGCACACGGTGGTGCCCACCTGTCTTAGTATAAAATGAACAAGGCCAGGTCAAGCCTGCCTCTGGCCTTTGAGGACACTCATGCCACCATCTATGACGTCGCTAGTCTTGCTCCATTCTATGTCACTGTCACCGGTGATTGTTGTCTCTGAGGCAATAG
Source organism: Uropsilus gracilis (assembly GCA_004024945.1). Taxonomy (NCBI): domain Eukaryota; kingdom Metazoa; phylum Chordata; class Mammalia; order Eulipotyphla; family Talpidae; genus Uropsilus; species Uropsilus gracilis. The sequence goes on from PVHY01004628.1 coordinate 25,337, forward strand.
ATGAAGTTATAGAGACTGGGCTTCCCTTTCCTGACACTTGGGAGACCAGAAACTTTAGAATCTGTTTCTCTTGCATCTTAGCACATAGCTGAATGCCACCTAGGATGCGCTATCAATAAACACTGTTGAATGAATGAATGAATGAATGAATGAATGAATGAATGAATGAATGAATGAATGAATGAATGAATGAATGAATGAGCATATAGACTTGGTACTGCTGAAAAGAAAAAATCGATCACAGATTGACAAGGTGTTTTATGCGGACTACCTAAACACATCTTTCAAGTCTTAATTGTGTTTTATTCTTGTGGACACGATCCATGAAAGATGTACCTTTTATCTACCAGTTCTTTTACTTACCCATCTATTAGCTAGTAATGGACCAACCGTGGAAACTCTTGTGACCCTAAAGGTGAGGAGTCAGCCACCCCCCACCACCACCACCTGGCAGCTTCTGAGAATGCAGCCTCTCCACCAACCCCAGGTCTCCTGACCCAGAATCTGCATTTTAATCAGCTCCCAGGTGGCTCTGCACAAGGTGTTGCCTGAGGAGTGGATGTGGCTCCCAGACACAGGCCTGTCTTTGTTCTCAGTGCAATTGCCAAATGAACATGCTGAATACATGCTTAAAAATATAAGACAATAAGTAGGATTCTTGGAAGGAGATACTATTTGTGATTGATTGTGTTTCACAAACAAGTGCATTCTGTGTCAACAACGTCCCCATTCTCTCAAGACTCCCCGACTCAGCCCCCATGTCATCCAGCTGTGACAGCCTGAGTGATTTCAAACACTGCTGATTGACATCTTAAACGCTGCCTGGAAATGCCGCACTCGGCAAAATCCCTCATCACAAGAACACATCTGCCTTCAAGTCGGCTGTCCAAATGGAGGGGCATTTCCTCCAGAAAGCAAAACACCCGGCTTTCATCTCTTCAAAGCGAGCCCACGTTTTTTGGTTAGAAAGAGGAATTTTCCCGCCTCTTCCCAGCTCCCCTGCAGCTCCGCCAGGCCCTTCCCTGAGAACAGCCTGGTGGAAGGATTAGGCAGATGATAAACCTCAGCGCTACCAAGCAGTTGCCATATATCCTGGGATCGTGTTTTGTGAATGCCTGACAGGAAAAACCCAGGGGCTTCAGGTTACAGGAAAAAGCTGCCATTTATTTATTTATTTTCCTCCCTGTGTAACTAATTCCAAAACCAGACCCCTGCTTGGAGTCAGGGTGCAAGCCAACAAGCGGAATCCTGCAACATTCTAATTGGGGAACAGGTGACTTAATTGGTGTCCAGTTGGCAGACAATGGGAAAGGCTCCCCAGCTGGGTTGGGAAGGGGGGGCAGAATATAGCCTTGCATGAAGACTAACACCCTGGGGACCGATTGTTTCCTGAGGAGAAACCTGGAGACCAGAGCTTAGATTAACTCTACAACTGTCAAGCCCCATTAGGGGCAGTCTGAGGAGACGGAGCAGGAGTCAAGCGCAGGAAACAAGGCTGACAATAACAGCATATGTCTCTGAGAGCCGGGCAGGGAGGCCAGCATCTCTACATCTAATAACAAACATAAACATTTTTCTTTCTGGTTCAGAAGCAGCCCTGATGGGTCAGAGATATTACTCAGTCCGGGGTGTGAAATGTCAAATCTGGGGACCCTCCATGATTCAATTGCACGTGCTCTTTGTGTGCAATCTGATGGTGTTGAAGGCATTTCTGGATCATCTCAAGTCCTCAGAGAATTGAGTGGTGGCTGAGAATCAGGAATGGAGTTCTGGTTTGGCCAGGACCCGGGTCTTCCCGGGTCCTCTTGTAGACCCTCTTGCAGAGCCGTTAGCCAGTTGTCTGCCAACAGGGCGGCCTTCTGTCTACACAAGGCTCCTGTTCAGTCACTTTTGAAATCAGCCAGCTATGATGGATTGTTCCTGTGAGCCCTTTTGGCATTAATATTCCATTAGCTTCTGTCTTCTGCAAGTTCAAGAAACACAGGCACCCTGTCTCTTTGTGTGTAGGACTGAATGTTTCATAAGCATGTGACGGGTGTAACCTTACACGTCTTGAGGAGAGCACGGAATCCTGTGTGCTCTGATTCCATGAGATCTGAAAGTCCTGGTGATGGGTCTCAGTACATGCTACCTCAAAATCTAGTGCCCGGCAACTGACTACATAAAGCCGGAGGAGTATGAGGAGACAGCAGAAGTAGCAGAGGACAACCTGACCTCCCCACACCCTGAAATAGGTTACCAAACCCTCAAGTAAGTCAAGTGAGAGGAGCCTATATTTTACCACAGAACAGGAACATTCTTATCTCTGCAGACAAGAGGACTTGGAGAATAAACTGAGGCATGAGGAGCTGTGCCCTGAGACTACAGGCTCACTGCCCTTTACTCACCCTCTGAGCCCTCACAGTTCACCAGCACGTCCTCCTATTCCTCAATCCTGTCACAAAACTCAGCCTTGACCCTTTCTCTGCCTCTGCATTTCCTTCAAAAGAGTCCTTCATCATATCAAACACAGATCATGCCCATTTGTTTTTCTTCTTGTCTACCTGTGTCAGTTTACTCTTCAGAAAGTATCAGAAAGTTTAGAGAACTTTTTCTTCTCCAACATTAGAAATAATTAGAGTGGATCTCAAAGTAGCGCAAAATGTCATTTTTATGAAAGTTATTTTCCTCAAATACTTAAAGCATCCTCAGAGGGGAACATACTACATGCCGGTGGAAAGAGGGCACAAGTTGAACAAGGAAGTCAACATTTAAACCCATTTTCTCCTTAATGTGATCGTATTATGCTCTAGGCCAGTGGTACTCTTAGGAACAGTGACAAGGACATTGCCTCCCCACCAAAGACCTAAAGTGTGACTTTCTTTGACAGCCTTCCCAACACTATCACTGAACGGCATTCTCATCTCGTGGCTGGTGTTCCATTTGAGCAGAAGGTCTGGGCGGATCATTTCACATCAGCAGAAGTTGCCCAAAGGGCATCTTGGTTCATGAGAACACTTGCCCTTTCTGACTGACCTTTAAATATCTCCAAGAGAAATAAGAGGGAGTCAGGTCAGTGGTCTGAGAGGGGAAAACAGGACAGTAGAAGTAGAATCTCATGGAAGGCAGAGGCCTGAGCTTTAAACACGACTGGATATTGCAGTTTGGAGCAGGCTAGCCTGCAAGAAAATGTTCTCTCCTGGGCCACGTCTTCCAGAAGTGTCCAAAATTCTTGAATTCATCAATTAAAGGCACTTTTTCACCTCTAAAAGTACAGTGCATGGGATGGGAAGTGATTTTTTTGTCTAGGGACAACTCTGCATGCCCCAGATGGGGCTAGGGAAGAAGATCCTTCCTCTTTTTGTGGGTTTTTCCTGAGGCCTGGATATGAAGTTGGGAGCCTCAGACTCAAAACTGAAAAGTAGACTGCAACAACCTTGACCTTTAAAATGGAAGGCTGGCAAAAACCCATTTTGATCTGAGTTCACCTGGCTGGCTCCCCTCCTCTTCTGAAGTGTCAGTCTTATAGGAGTATTTGATTTTGTGAGAAATGACAATCTTTATAGGGAAACTGGATATTTCAATGCAACGCCTTTCCCCTCACACCTTAGACTGTCTGACCAGCAAGAGAGAACAGTGAGTTTGGGTTTTATTCTCCTTTCACCCTGCCAGTGGAACTTTGAATTAGGGAAGTACCTTCACTTTCCCCGAGAGGAGTGATTAATACAATAGAGGCTTTTCTTATTCGGGTCAGGATATTTTTAAAACAGGTGAGCTGTTACTGGTGATATGAGATCAAGAATAAAAGAAGAAAACCTTTGTGACTGAAAATGGATTAAACTGAAAAATAAAAGCAATGATAGTAAGCATGCAGGCACAGCATTTTTGGCCTAATTAAATCTCAATTATGCAATAGAATCTTCTGGGCTTTTCCTCCTATCATTTGCAGTTAGAGCTATTCTCTTGCTCTCTCCAAGTCAAAAGCTATTTATTTTTTGGTTTAGTTTTCTGTTTTTGTATTGTAAGAGTAGCTTTCTGCCTCACCTTCTCATCCCATAGTGACTTCCTTTGTTTACCTTTAATTCTCTTGTCTCTGCATACCTGGAGTGCACCTTTAGCTTTGTTCTTCCCATCTCTTCTACTAGGCCCACAGCCCCAGGGCTTGTCAATTTTATGATTCATGGGCATATTTTCCCCAGCTTTCGACAAAAAAGGTCTTGGAGTAATTTAAAAACAGGTATTACCATTGGTAAACTGGGGTGGAAAAACTCTCTTCTTGACTGGTCTCATCTTGTATAATATAATCTAATAATAAGAGCTGTTCTCAGAGGAAATATTCAAAAGATATTATAGTGTGAAGGCAGATTTCGCAGTTTGCTGGAACACATTAAATACAGCAGTACTGTCCAGTTAACTTCCATTTACCATGTCACTCTAATAAGGAGGAAGCAATAATGTTTTTTGTTTGTTTGTTTGTTTGTTTTACCAATCCAAGGTGTCCCTTTCTCTGCTCACATTCACATGGATTTGCATTCTTAGACATTCCTGTAGACAATATTTTAAAAACCTCATATTTATAGAGCTCTTTGTATTTTTCAGAGAGCTAGTTGCTGGAAAGTAACCCAGTTTATTGATAGCAAATGTTTAAGAGCGGTTCTCTCACATGTCAATAAATCCCATCATCACTTATTATTCTCTGAGTACTTGCTCAGCACAAATACTACCCACACTCTGCACCCCATTTTCTATAGCCATGTAAATAGTAATTGGCATAGTAAGTATGTCAATGCACTGGGAGTGGGAGAAAAGATAGCTTATGGTGTAAATAGTCACGTAGATGACAAACAAGATTCCAAGAGGATCCAAACAATCAAGTGCAAGCATGTGTATTCACTTCACACAGTATTACTGAGCCCTTAGCTCTCTGACCTTCCATTCATCCCAAGTGTAATTATTCTGTCTACCATGGGGAATAGTACTTAACACTACAAGAGTGGAAGGTCACAGGATGCTTCATACACTGACTATAAACCATATGCCCCACATTATACTCAGTGCTTTGTGCATTGTCTTGTCTAGTTCATGCACAAAATAAGTCACAGTGTATGTACTTGATGAGAAAGGGATGCAAAACTAAGATTTGGTAAGTTAAAAATAACTCTCTCTTAGTTGAAAAGCACTATTTCTTCCATGTCACATTTCAGCTTAGGTGGGTTGTTTCTGAAAGTCCTTTTTTCACTAAATCCCAATGGGTTCTCTGACTTTACTAGACACATATTTTCCAAACACATAAATAAGTCCTTGTTTATGGAGCTATCACCAATTGTTCTTCTTTCCATTGCTTCTTTTTTAAATTCAACGTGTCTTTCATTGATCCCTTTACAATGAACTGTGTACATATTGGCCAAGCATGGAAGTGAGCATGTTCAGAAATCCAAGAAAACTATACTGCTACTGAAGCAACAGTAGGTAACTTCACGCACTCCCAACACACCAAAGTCCAGTCAGTCCACAAGTAATTATCAAGAGCTCACTGTACACAAGAGGCTGTGTATAGCACTGTCATTGGTTATAAACAGGGAAGATGTGTTCCCTAGACATCGTGTGCCTGATACAATGCCAAAGGAGTCTCCAAGATGCATATAGATTCACATGTGAAGACTTCTGATATTCCTCTTCCCATCTCCTTCTAGAGTATGCCAGGTATGGAGATGCTTACTCGATTCAGTTCTGTTGTGTAACAGAACTGAATTTCTCAGATTTCTAGTCTGAAATTTTGAATGCTGGGGTTTTAAACCACACTTCCACATACTTTCATCACGAATTTCTAAAACGTTTTCTCCTTCAAAATCTGAGCAAGTCTCTCCATCCCTTTCCTTACTTTATATCCCTTCCCAGTCCCTGTCTCAACTCAGTTAACAGTTCAACTTAATCATCTGCCCAGTAAATTTGTTATACACATGCCATTTATACCAATGATTTAAATAAAGTCACTTTTTGAAACTGACTTTGTTATTATTATTATTATAAATATTTTACCTAGAGGAATCCTGACACGTTTAACACATTTAGTTCATAAATCTTTGAAGAGAGTCTTGATATATAGTCATATATATATGATATTATAAAGTCAGTCATACATGCATGTCATATTGCAAGCTATATTGCAAATTATGAAGGAGTTAGATGTCAGAAATAATGCAGGCTTGGGCCAGATGTTGCTTTTGGACATGGTGCAAATGAAGATCTCTTCAGTTCTCTTATTTCTTCAACAGATTTTGTTCTGATTTCAGGTCCGTATTTATCACGCCTTGTTTTAGCAGCTAGTTCTATGAATATACATATGATTCCATGCATCTAGCATCTATTGGGTGATCTAAGTTTCTAAATCACAGCACGTGTTAAATGAAATCAACCTTAAGCGGAATCTTCGTAGAAAGGAAACAACGCAAGCTCTTAAATCAGAAATGGGTGCTTAAAATGCAGTTATACACTTGTCAGCAACGTCCTTGGGAAAGTTACATAAATTCTGAGTCTCTCTATGCTGGGGGATTAAACAAGAAATATTGAAATTAGTCCATAAGGAGTTGTTCTGAAAACTATACATGTGCCTAGGACAGTGAAGTCAAAAGCACAGTGGGTAGTCACCAAACGGTGGTTCTCTTTACTTCTTTAACACCAGCATCAGGAAATGGTATGGTGGATTCACTTTAAGAATTAATTTTATTAAGCTATAAGATATTCAAGAATGTACAAGCATCCGTTTTATCACCAAAATCAGTTCTTTGCAATGGAAGTTCCGAAAATTTGCTACACTGATTTATAACCTTTGAGGGGAAAAAAAAACATTTCTTAATTCTTCATGGTTTCTGATCACTTAGGCTTCTCTGGACTGGGTAACACAGCATGCCACATGTTTTCCTAACAAATTGCATTCGGACACTTTCCGACACTTTCATTATTTTAACTCAGGTAATAATTAGTCACTGTCAGAAGAAGGACTTAGGTTGTGCAAATCAGAATAAATTTACCTCGCTGTAGCAGCAGTCACAAATGAAGCAATAAATTAGAAATAGCAAATTGTTACGGACTTAAGAGATCACAAATCAAAATCGCTCCCTGAAACCCAGGAAAAGGTAAAGGGCTGCCAAGATTTCTTTGAGAGCTTAATTTTTCCAGATAACTTTTGGGTTGAATCAGTTTGTGACAAATCCCAGAGACGTCGCAGACACTGATCACAAAGATGACATTCTGGGACTTCTTCCTCCAATACAAGGAATTTTACAATGTGCCTTATTATGGAGGGGATGTATTTTCTCCTTATATTTGGGTGCTCCTAAATCTGTTCTGTATGCACATAGATGCACAAACATATAGACACGCGTATACAAATGCATGGAGAGAGACTCAGAGATATGCAGGGAATACAGAGAACTGTTCTGCAAATCTCCTTTGACTAAGCACAGTCTTTCCCAGCATGCTGACAGAGAGGTCTAGAAGAACACTAGGGGAGCCTGGAAGAGGCGGGAGTTGGGGGTAACTGTAGGACCTTATAGGGTGATGTAAATGTAAGCGTGGAGAGGGAGCTGATGCTCCAGCAGAGAAAGAAGAATGAGCAAATGTGTAGAGAGGGGAAGGAGGTGACTTTGAGGAAGGCAATTTAAAAGTCCATTAAGGATGGCTTAATCTGAGGCCATCTGAGGTTTACACCAGATTTCTTCCTATTTTAAGTTATTCAATAGAAACAGTTTTTAAAAAGGTGGTAATACATGACTCCTGAAACATTCAGTAACCCTCTTATAGAAGAGCAACAAAACTTTCACAGAGACCATTAAAGCTGGCTTTTAAGAGTAAAGGTTGTAGGGGAAAAACAAACAAACAAACAAACCTAACTTCACAAAATATCAATTTGGTACTCACAAAATAATTTAAGAAAACAGAATCTCCTAGAAGGTTGAAAAATAAATTGTCAAGAAAAGCAAGATGACTGAAAAAGAAGCAGATGTAGGAAGAGGATCCCTGTTAAAAGAGCCCATGTGCCACCAGCACCAAAGCTAAAATGAAACATTGATCTGCAAGAAAATTGAAAACTTCACTACAGAGCGAAGTCCTCAGGATGCAGAAGGAAGATGTCAAGGGCTGCAATGTATAAAGAGGTCTTCAGAAACCCAATCCTCTAACAATCAGCTTAGATGAGGTTTGGTGGGAGAGGTCAGAACAAATGGATTTGAAATCAAAAGAAAAAAATAACAATAAAAAAATAATAGAAAAAGAGAAATTTGAAGACAAAGAAAACTCTGAACAGAACATGTAAAGAGGATCATGGGCTTGAACAGAACAAGAACTCCATTTAATTGTCTGGAACGATTGTAGGTACGACAAGAAAGAATTCCACAGATGTCCAGGAAGAAAATATAAACTGATTCTTTTTGTGAATAATAATAAATCAGTTTGAAACCTCAGTTTTTCTCTGTGACATTAAAAGTCAGAAGACCATAACAGTGTTTATAAGATTGAGAAAAAAAATTTCTGACACAAGGCCAGGCATGGTGGCGCATGCCTGTAAGCAGCAGCCTAGGAAGCCATGGCAGGGACCAGGGATCACAGTTTGAGTCCCGCTTGGGCAATGTAGCGAGTCCTAGTCCCCCCAAAATTAGCTGGGCATGGTGGCGTGCACCTGTAATCCTAGCTACCTGGGAAGCTGAGGCTGGGGATTGCTTGAGTCCGTGGTACCCCGGGTCACATGAGCCTGCAGTTCCACAGGCAAAAATAGTGAGACCTCGTCTCAAAACAAACAAACAAACAAACAAAATTTCTGATACAAGAACCCTAGAGTTAAATTGCCATTTCTTATAGAAATAAAAAAAGATATTTGTACACGTAAAAACCTCAAATGCCTACCACTTACTCTATTTCTTGAAATATTAAGTGAAGGTTTTAATTAACTGCCATGAGCAGTAAATTCAGAGTAAGATACCTAGAAAAACAAACTGAATAAATCCTAAATATGACGTAAAAGATCATTAATGGCTCTTGAAGGAAAAAAAATTCTGAGGTAAAACTTTGCAAATCAAGTTTAGTAAACAGGAATAAGAGCCATTAATGTTTAAAAGAACATTTTATGGTTTTAGATACAGCAAGTTCTTATTTGCTTCAAGGACTCCAGGAATAGGTTGGTTAATCTTTTGGTTTCATCAAACCGAAAGCAAAATTGCTCCCCCAACCTTCCTAATCACATACCATATGTCTCAACTCTAGATCTCCATGAAACTTATTTCAGAACTTTTCTTAAGATATTATCTTTTGAATTTTGTTTGTTTCAGTAATTCACAGCTGTGCTTCTGTTTATCAAGAATTGAAGACCAGGAAAGTAGAGTCACTCTTGTATTGTTTTGCTTTGGATTCTAATCCTCCTTTCCCAGCATGGGAGTGGGATGAACACCTAAACATCATTGCTACATATTCAGTGATTTGTGCTGATTATCTGATTAGGTAATCAGAACGACTCACCACCACTAAGCACATGCCACCTACAAGAATGCATGCTTCTTGAGAAGTTGCCAAAATTTAGGAAGCAACAAGAGAATCATCAAATCATACAGAAGCTCATGATGGACCACTGAAGAAGCAGAGACATCTGCCTGTGGAAACAGAAGTGTTGACTGGAGCAGCAAGCACGGGGTGGTACTGTGATTGCCTGAGCCACCAACACAAATATTCTTTTAAAAGCAAAAGTTATTTTCTACATAGTGTTTTTGTGTCCTTTGAATAGATTCCTAGGGGTGGAGTCATTGAGATATACGGTAGATCCATTCTTAGTGTTTTGAGGAACCTTTACACATCTTTCCACATTGCCTGGAAAAATTTGTATCCTTCCCAGCAGTTTAAGAGACCCCCTTTTTTCACCATATCCTCATCAGCTGTTTCTGTTTTGTTTTTATTTGTCTTTAATATGGTCCATCTCATAGGTGTGAGGTGATATCTCATTGGTGGTTTGATTTGCATTTCTCTGATAAGTTGATGTTGAACATTTTTTTAATGTGTCTGTTGGCCATTTGTATTTTCTGCACTTCTGTGTTTATTGCAGCAGCATTTGCTCTAGTTGTAATAAGCATATGGAAAAAACTTAAATTCCCTACAATAGACAAATGGATCAGGAAGATGCAAGGGATACACGCAGTGGATGACTGCTTAGTAGTAGATGAATATATGCCATTTATAGCCACACAAATAGACTGGAGAGATTATTCTAAGCAAAGTAAGTCAGAAGGAAAAATAGATAAATATTAAGTGGGTTCATATACATGCAAACAGAGGGGTAGAAAAAGATGCAACTTGTTAGTTGACCACAGATCATACAGCAGGCATACAGCAGGGAAGGGGGAGGGGGAGCACAGGGTATTGTGGAAATGGGTCACGGGTGTTACAGTGGTGGGAAAACTTAGGGAAGTACACCTGAGGGAAACACCATCACCAAAACTAACAGCAATGAAAAAAAAAAAAAAAACTTCTAAAAAGGTAAGCCTTGACCTAGGTCTTAAAGAGTGTTTACACTTTTGTTAATAAGAGATGTGGAAAGGACCTTTCGAAGTTTGATAAAACTGGAGAAAAAAAAACAAACCACACATTTTGCTATCGTCCTCATAATAATCATTTTTTAAAAGCACAACTTAGGACAGGAAAGATAAAAGGAAGGGGTAAGAAGTAGGTGAGACTGAAAGTTTTGTACGGTGAGTAAAGGTCAGTAGCCATCAGATGAGTTTTCCAGAAGGACCCTTTCCCCCTTCCATTTGATGTCTTTGAGAAAACAATTCTTTCATTCTATCATTCTCTATCATGTCAGCCCAGTTTATTCAAAACCCTTCTGGAAATCTCATCTCAGAACAACCCTTATCAATAGCAGTTCTGTGAACATCCCTGCTAATTAAGTTACACTTGTCTACATGACCTTTCCTAATGTCATCATCGCTGGCTTCCAGTTGCACAATGATGGCTGTTTTTCCTTTCTTACACACTTTATGTCTCTTTCAAATGCAAGTCTTGATGACTCTTTTCTTCTGAGCTTAGGCTATAATGACTCCTTGCACAGAGTGGCTACCACCACCTCAATTCCAGGGACCTTCCTCCAGCCTTCCTGTTGCTATGCTGGCTTGCATTTTGCTAGGACATGCTTTAAGACACAATTGAGCTTCAAGCTGGCAAAGACATTTTGTATTTTCTCTAATTTTTCTCAGTCAGTATTCCTTGGAATACTTGTTGCTATAAACATTCTGCATAACAGTGGTTCCTAGGAATCTTGCAGCAGCTACGTCCCCTAAAGTTCCCTCTGGAAGTCATAATGCAGAGTTGCACACTCAACTTCAGAGAAGAAAATCAGCTGACCTTTGCACAATCCAGGGAACTCCCAAGTATCTGGTAGTGCCCTATGCCATAAAGGACTCCTTGACCCAATGCAACCCCTTCAACTTGCAGATATTCTCAGACCCAGTTATAGTCTCAGTTCAAGAAACCCAGGGTAGTCTTTCCTGATTACCTTGTTACATTGAATCAGGAGGCCCTGTTATCTGCTTCCCATAGCTTCTAGTACATGTTCCTTGGAGTCTGTTTTCACTTTCATTTGCTTATTAATCACTTTCAGTGATTCTTTTCCCCACATTTTCCTTCCTGGGCAACTCCAGTTTTACAAGTAGACAGGAGACATACGTCTGTTGCCCATTCCACTCCCTTTGCTCAGCAAACACCCTGGCACATAGTAGGTGTTCTATACTGTTGAAAAGCTGCCTGATCTATGGCCTTCAGATGAGGGACTGTAATCTGAGCAGACAGTCTGGACTAGACTCAACTTCGCATAACTTGGGCAAAACGTTCTCAGTTAGTGTAGGTCAGGTTTAGAATGAAATGATCTCTCATGTTATAATCCTATTGAGCCAAAGAGAGTATATAGCTGAAAATAAGTCCTATGAAATAACCATCTCAGCTATGGGGAGACAGTGCCCTGTATTGGGGGAATGCTATGGTTAAATTACCGTGTTCTCCTACTGAACAGGTCAATGAATCCACAAAGAGACTTGAGCCATCAACTCTGCCTTACTTGATAGTGACTCCAGGGAATAGTGTGAAGGAAATTCATTAATTAATAATAATAATAATAATAATGCGGTGTAATTAGTACTGTGGTCTTATTTTCCTGTTGAACTCTCAGCTCTCCCACTGTATCCCTTGCCTGATGACAGCTGGCTGCAAGTCTTACATTAATGCTTGAATTCCTTCTTTCTTCCCTCTGCCTTTTTAAACTCACCACCCCAGGCCCTGTATCACTGTGGCTCCTTTCTGCCCACCTCTTTTCAATAGAGCAGCAATGGCATCTCTGATACAGAGATCAGACTGGACCTGGAGTCAGCACTTAGACTATGAGTCCTGATTATTCTTTTTAGGAGCCTTGGGTGGTTGACTGTGTCACCACCATGGTGGGCATCTCTTTCTGCCAAAATGCCTGTGGGATGGCTTGTCTTTCCCACATCATGAAACTCTTGAGGGGAGCAGATGAAGCAATGTATATGAAAACACTTGATTGATAATAAAGCTCTAAGAATTTAGAAATTTTCCAAATCGCCTCTTAAATCTTAATTGTAGGGAAAGTTCTGTAAAAGGGTTCCTTCCTGTAGTCCAGTATCCCTGAGAAACAACACATAGCATCACCCTCTTTTGGATTTTTATGATGCATATTAGGAATTACAGGCTTGAAGTTCTTGAAACTAATAAATTGGTTTGACTGAGTGCCCCCAAGAAATTGTATCACACACCCTGGGGCTTGTGTACTCAATGTCATAAATACTGACATCTGGCAGACACTAGTGTTACACAGAATACACTTTGAGAAATACTGTTTCAGGTTGACAATACTGATGACATTTTTTCCTTTGGTTTTGGTTTAAGGAATGCTAGGTTTTGACTAGCTTGAGTGAAATACAATGAAATTTTCAGATACTTGGACCAAAGAGATGTTTGAGGTTAGGAGGGCTTCTGGTTGTGTCTGGCATGGAAGTTTCAACTACCAAGAGGCCATCACCAGTGTATGGTATCCTTTCTATCACCTTGATACAGTCTGGGTTTTTGTTGTCTTCCAGAGACTACTGTAACCATCTATAAATACCTGGGAATGCAAAGATGTGAAATTCATATATAAATAAATTTAAAACAATAAAATTACTTTCAAACATAAAAAAAGTGGCACATATGCATAATTGAGTACTATTCAGTCATTAAAAAGAAGTCCTGCTAGCTAGTTATCTGTGACAACTAGGACCTGGAGGAAAATCTGCTACAGGAAATAAGCCAGTCATTAAAAGACAAACACTCCATGATTCTACTTCCATGGAAAAACACACAAAAGGAGCAATAGAGTAGTGATTACCAGAAACAGAGGGAGGGGGAATGAGGAGTTGTTATTCAACATGTATGAAATTCCAGTAACCCAAGGATGATTGAGTTCTAGTGATCTGTTGTACAGCAGTGTAATTCTCATTAATAATTTTGTATTATCTACTTAAAAATGGTTAAGAGGGTACATCTCATGTTAAGTGTTCTTACTGTAATATATAGAAAATTGACCTTGTCCTTTGCTTGCTTAAAGATCCAATGATATATTTTTATGGGATGCAACCTAAACACCTTAAACAAGGCCTCTTTGACCTTTCAGCTTCTGCTACTAATTTGTCTTCCCAGCTTCACCTCTAGGCTGTTCAAACCTATACCTCACCTGCTTTGAATGGTTGACTATTCTTTGAATATGAAACTCTAATCAGTGATGTCAGTCCTTTGCATATGCTGCATTTTCTGCCCAGAATGGATGGCACCCAGTTTCTCTTTTCTTCGAACATGCCTTCAAAACCTGATATCAACATTTACTCAATTGTGACTGTTTTCTGGAGTTATTACATTTACTGCTGTGAATATGGATACCATTTTAGGGATATAATAACACCTAGCTTTAGAGTTTGTCTTTAACTACTCAGACTGTTGAAACAAAATGCTGCAAGACTAAATGGCTATAATCATAGAAATTCACTTTCTCATAGTACTGTGGCTGGAACTCCCAGATCAGGTCAAGTTCTTGTTGATAGTCCCCTTTCAAAAGCTTCTAGCTGTGGCTCAAATAGTGGGAGGAAGACCTTCTTGTCTGTTTCTCTTTCAGCTAAGGACACTAATCCAGTCCTGAGGGCTCCACTCTCATGAATTCATCAAAATGTAGTTGTCCCAAAGTCCTGCCTCCCAATTACAATCCTGAGAGAGGTTAGGGCTCCACCGTTCAGGCACAGCAAAGATATTCAGGTGTCTATTCCCAGGACAGAGCACACAGCACTACAGCTGATACATGATAGGCAAGAGGAGACTTCTATGGGTAAATGATGGGCAAACCAACCAACAAAGAAGGTAACTTAGTGAGGTCACACAATAGCACAATGGAGGTGGAGCTATTTCCATCAAAGTCACAGGGAGTAAGAAAAAGTACTAAATTACCAAGAACCCTTTCCAAAGGTCTGGAGCTGAAGGAGGGTAGAGTAGAAAGGGCCTACTGCCAGAAGCAAATGATAGAAAATGGCTTCACTGAGCATCTTGGATTTACCAGTTTAGTGTGGTTTATATCATTGCTGTCTTTATATACTTTTGGAATCTCAGTATAAATATTCTTTTTTTTAAACTTTCTCTGTTTAAAAATGAAGAAAAAAAGAACTTTACACAGCTGGCAAGGAATTTTTCAAGAAATTCAAAGAAAGACATTCTCTAACATCCCAGCCTCAGGACTACAATATGCTAAGTCTGCTTAATTGATTAATTCAGTTGAAAGAGCTTTTTGGGTTTGATCATTTCAAAAGGCACAGAAAAATAAATTCCTTTTCAGTCACTGGGAAAATTACATCTCCAGAGTTGATGAGGAGAGGAGGCTTAAATCTCATTAATTGAATGCACATTAGTTGAGTGTCTATAATGTGAATTGCTCCTAGACCCTGAAGACAGAGCATTGAGAAGAGTCTGTGATGGGGAATGAACTGGCTATCTCTCTGCAAACTCAGGAACTGGTCCTCACCAATTAAAGTAGCTGACGTCCATTTATTACCTCCTTAAATGGCTGGAGGAGCTGTTGATTTCTGCCTGCTTTGCTCAGGAATCCACCGTATTTGCAAACACAAATGCATATTTACACTCTGATGAATAATGAAGGTTATTTATTGCATGTGCTTGAAATAATGGTTGATTTTGGAGTGCCGTTCATAAAACCCGCATCAAATAATGTGTTATGGTCTGACGTTTTCATTGCAGTTCAAGTAAAATAGTCCTCAGAAATTGTCTTCCTACCAAATTGCAATCATAAAGGCAGAGGTTCAGACTGGGAGAATCACTTTATATTGTGAACTTCTGGATAATATATAACATAAAGAGTTTAATTGAATCATTCAGTTGGGTTTTTGCCCAGAAAAGTGGGAATTTAAATGCTGATACAGCTTCAGTTTCCAATGACACCAGTCAGCACTCTTTAGATTGGATGTAAATAATCCTATTTGTGGATATGCAATATGATAGGGGTATGCGTGTCTGTAAACTTGCTAGCAAAGGTAATTAAATAATTCTATCTTGTCTTAATATGAAAAAAAAAATCACTGACCTCAAAGGAAGATTTGATATGCATTTTCCTTCAAGCTACTAGAATAAAACACTGAATTTTTAGCAACCTTTATCTTTCTTTGGAACTGCAGAAGCAAGATAAAACACACACACACATACACATACACACACACAGACACACACTCAGATGTTACCATAGCAACATTCATAACTGCTCCTGACCCACGTTTGGAGAAGCTTCCTACAAACACGGTTCAACCTGATGGGGCCATGTGCTTCCTTTTCCCTGGGATTAGACATTCAAATTTAGTTCAAATTCTACATTTGAAGTTCATCTTGATTTCAGCTCTGAACTTCCCCAGTCCTGTTTCCTGAGTCTTATCACAACGTTCACAGGGAAATAAATCAGCTTCTGGATCACTTAGGACATTGTAACTGAGTCCACACACAACAGGAATGAAATGCATCTGCAAATAAACAGGCTGTTCCAAACAGACTTCCAGGTTAACTTGCTTAGAACAAACTGTACCAAAAATATTCAACAGGGGCCTGTGTATGTGGACAAACACTGAATCAATTTATAGACCAAACAAACAAACAAACAAACACCTATGTTGTTCTATGGAAGAAGAAAAGGTGTGTATTTGAGTATCATTTCCATCTTCCCGGAGTTATAAGAGGTGATACTATTAATCACTGCATTTTAACTATTATTTTCCTTTCTTAAAAGTAAAATACCATTGTACTATTGCACTATATAATTTTCAGGTGTGTATCACTGAGAATCAACATGTGTATATATTACATTAAATTCACCACTAAACATTCAATTTTGTCCTTTTGTCCATTGTCCCTTTTTTTCTGACTTGCCCACCACCTCTTCTCTGTGGTCCCTTCCCTTCTAATAACCACTAATTGGTCTCATAATCCAAAGGTTTATCTTTGTTGCATTAAGCCCATCGTTGATTTTCTATACACCACATATGAGTGAAATTACAAAGCTTTTTGTCTTTGGTTCATTCACTCATTTCACTTAGCCTAAGTGAAAGACCCACCCATGTTAATGCACATGTCAGTTTTTCATCTTTTTATAGCTGCATTATATTCCACTGTATATAGAAACCATAACTTCCTATGGTCATCCTTAGATTGACACTTCCATGGTTTCCAGTTCTTCACTATTTTAAATAGAAATTCCATATAAGAAGCACCTGAGATCCTCCCTTTAGATTCTTTGCCTTCATCATTACTCTTCCCTCTCAATCTTTGTTTTCTCTCTCATTTCTCTTCTACTCAATTTTCTAACACTGATGTTTCCAGGGTTGCTGTGTCTGACCCACTGGGGTTCTTTCATCAAGCGCGTCCAGTCATAGAAATGCCTGCAATCAGCTGATATCCATCTGACCTGTGTTCGCATCCACAGATGAGATCATTCGCTAAAACACCTTGTCACGGAGTTGGTTATTGCCACCTGCCATCTTGCCAGTGCCCTGAATCTCTTCTCTGTCTCTGTTTCTGTATTTGAATTTGGAGTTTGAGATTATGCCACTCTTTCCCTTAGCTTCCAACTGACCCTTTCAGGTCTGTATCACACTGGATTGATTCAATTTTAATAACACACTCAGAAATCTCCCCCCTCCCTGAAGGCAAATGTGCCATCCCAGGACTTCTCTCTCTGGGGCCACTTCTAGGGATTTCTGAGTTAGAGTCCTGCCCCTTCCTCCTGATCCTTCCCTTCACTGCCCCCACGTCATCTTTAAAATAGCTATTGGACATGTCCATGACCCTCCACAGCATACACCATGGCAGCCAGTGTCTTGGTCATGTAGCTCACCACTACTCTCACACACTTGCCTCGCCCCTGGCCTTCCTTTCCCCACCTCTTAAATCAGGGATTTTGACCCAGACTCAAGTACGCTGATAGGGAGGAGCTCTGGGAACTCGGATAAACTAGGGAGCAAATGCAATTGAAGCAATTAACTGTCACTCTAAAGACACTTTCCAGGCAATCAAAAGTCCTCTGTGGACTAGTTTCTGCTTTGGGGAGACCCTTGCAGCTTCTGCCCACACTCAAAGTCTCATACCCTTTGGATAAACTCGTTCTCTGCAGGCTATTTTCATATGTCATTTCCTCCAGATCCTTTGCTGAGTATCCATCAAGACAAAACCTCATTTCCAAAGGGGCCCATTTCTCTCTCAATTTCCTTTGGCTCGTTTCATCAATAAAGGGGTCACCCAAACATTTTTCAACCCAAAGCATCTAATGAATGTGTCCCTCTGGGTCTCAGGGGCCCATGATGGAACAGTTCAGGCAGGGTCATTAAGGTTGAGTTTTCTTCATGAACTTGCAAATAACAATAAGGTCCAACATCGGGATGGTGCTTGGCAGTTCCTGAACATGTTCAGAGATTTGATAGGGTTGCAAAGAAGAATTTTAAGAGACATGAAGAAAGCAATAGTAAGGATGAAGAGACTGATTTGTAGGGAGTGAGCAGATGACCTTGTTGTTAGCTTAGCAATTAAAATGAACAAGACCTTGTTCAACAAGATCTTGTTGTGGAGGTCTCTAGAATCACTTCCAATTTTCCAACATGGAAATGAAGACTCCAGATATGCTTTACAAATCTATTACCAGCACCATGTGAACTAAATTTGCTTTTTTGAAAGCACATACCAAGTTTCTTTCTTTCTTTTTAATTATAGCCATCTCATGCTTCTATGAAGGCTTCATATTTGAATTTATGGAATTGTTATATTGAAATGGAATTGTGTTACACCTTTAAATCTCAAGTGGCTACTAATATTTTATTAAATACAGCTGCCACCAGGCAATAAAAATCTCCAAGGGGCCAAAAGCAAAAAAAAAAAAAAAATTGCGGTGTTTTTCATATCTGCTTTCTTCTTACAGAAGCCATATGCTGGCCATACGTATACACTGTCTGGGATCCACACATGCTCTGGCTCTGTATATAGTTAGCCCAGAGCGCTACCCACCACCTGCATCATTTCAAAACACTGCACACTAGATGTCACAAAACAAAACCCCGTGCTGTGTTCTCAAGCTCAAATGCATTTACAGTTGGTTAATGACATAGACAGAGAGCTGCAGCAAAGCCAAGGAAGTTAATTTCATTATACAAGTTTAGGAAATAATGGTGGACTTTGGAGGGCAGAGATACTGCAGCCATAATTAGCTTTATGATAAATCCATTTGGTATGCATTTGGTTTTTCATTAGGACATGCATTTTCACTCCCATGTGCTGTGTTTGAAAGGTTTACATTACATAAAATTAGGGCTGTATAAACTGTGGGCTTCATCTCCTGCTCTGATGTGATTGTGCATCGCCTTGAACACAGTAGCCTAAATGATAGCCACCATTGCATGCCGCGCACGTCGATAAATACAGAACATGAATGTGAATCAATATTGTGTTAGTATTGGAATTAAGCAAGCTATTTTCTCCTCCTTTATTTTTTTTCCTTCTGCTGAGATGAATATGAGTAAATAAAATGAGTGTTTGTCTGAAACTGTGTTGAGGGATTAGGCTTTGTGTTTTCCTTTGGAGGAGCAGCGTGCCAACTGGCAGACCCTGGCTGCTACCTGGGCCATGCAGAAAAGCCCCTTCACCCTTCTAAACCCTCCTTGCAGTGAGATCTGAGGCTTTGAAAGGTGTAGGGGGGGGTGGTGAACTCTGCTTCCTGGGAAAGCCAGGTGCCCTGACTACACCAGAGAAAGGTTATGCTTCATCTGACTTCGTTTTCTCTCTGCAAATTAAAGGACAATTTATGAGTGTCTAGACAGGAATTAATCGGAATAATATTGGCTGCTTTTGACCCGGGAGTGCTATTACAATAAAGTATATACAACACAAATATAGGACAAAATCATTTATATAGCCTATTATCATGCCAGCTTCCAGAGACACCTTACCATAATAAAATGATTTACAAAAGAAAACACTAACAAAAACATATCTCTGATGATGAATGGCTTTGAAAAGCAAACTTAATCTGTTCCTGAAGTTCTAGTTAGAGTCTCTGTAAGTGCTTACAAGATAAGGAGATTTTAAATGATGGGAAAATAATAAAACAGATTGGTAGGGAGGCAGGCAAGTCACAGATCTAGGACAGAAGTAGTTTCCAGGATTTATAAGAAGTCAGTATGTGAGAGCTCCAAAAATCTTTCTAAGTCCTAACCCAGGGGAATATATGCCTCAATCTAAATGGATAAAATGCCCATGAAGAGGAAACAGAATTTTTGTGTATAAAAAAAAAGAAAAATGCTCACTTCCTCCAGGAATTAAGAGACCTTCTGAAGTTCAGAAAAAGATGAAAATACTTTTGCACAAGTGAAATGTACTCTTTCTCAGAAAATTATATATATATATTTTATATTATATAATATATAAAATATATAATATATATAATTATATAATATATTATATATATATATATATATTGAACTTGCTGGGTGAAAATCGAAAGCATTGGGAGAATTAAACAATTCATGAAGAACTTCAACACATTATCTATGTTTCCCCCCTAGAAGCAGCTATTTAAATAACCCAGATTTTGATGCATTACCTGACTCACTTCTCTGTTTTCTGAATTTAAGTAGTTTACTGAATGAAAATGAATCTTTTCTTTAATCCCTTATTTGGCTGAGTACAACTACTGTTTGCACAACGCAATGAAAACCTCATGTTGTGGAATTCATTATTTAAAAAAAGGAAAAAACTTCTATTCCTGTAAATGACATACTGTGTTGGAAACCATGTTATCTCAATAATATATATATATATTCTAAAATAAACAGGCTTGTTGCTGTTAGAAAGAAGAAATAAAAAATAAACTAGCTTTGACTAAGTAGGCATGTTTATAGAAAATCTGGAAAAAGAAAACAGAAGTATATCAAGAAGAAAATAAGATTTACTCATGATCTTCCACTCTAGACATAACCATAGCTAATGCATTAGTAAATTTTCTTAAAAAACAATTTTTAATTAACTCTAAGTAATTCCAACCAAATTTTAAAGAGTAAAAATAAGTTACTCCTACAGAAATATTTGTCACAAATAAAGATAATAAAACTATGATAAGTATCAGGTGACTTATTTTAATATTGTTACCTATCCAGACAATTATTGCAAAACTATTCTAATTAAATGATCAAGTCCAAGAGATGCAAGGCAGTGTAGGAAAGAAATAAATTCATCCTTTTGAAAAATAAATTTTCATATTATTTATGCTAACATATTATTGATAGATTTCAAGTTTTAAACTAGCCTTCTACTTTTTTTGTTTATTTGTTTGTTTTGTTTTGGGTCAAAGTAAGTAAACTAATACCTTTAACTTCTCATATACACACATGAATGGATGGTGCATCTCTATTTGTATATGATTTGTTTTCTACCCATTTCTTCTCTTTGTTGTAAGAGTAGTATTTCTACTGTTCTACGTCCTTCTGATTTCTCAAATATGAATAGCAAATGGGGCGGAAGACAGGAGGTTGCATCTCTGCCTTTGTTCCTGTAGCCCAACCCCAAATGAGAACAGGACTCCAAAACTGGACTCCCTCTCATCTAGCCCCTCGAACCCTGGTTCTTGGTGACTCCCTGTCTTATGTCTGTGTGATTCCATTCAAAGACTTCAGTGGTGAATTGCTGCTCTAAAGAGAGAAAGGACAAGGTTAAAATCTTCACCAAGAAAAAGCAATGCAAATACAGTGTATCTACCAACAGACAAAAGGCTCTGAATTCAGACTTTATAAATCCTTTGCTGATCTGGTTCCCCTTCAATTTGTGACTCCAAACTCAAAAGCTGGAGAAAAACTCACCTTTCTCACCCCAAAACAGGTCAATCCTCTCACTTATCTGTCTGATGGCCAAGTCAATCCCAGGCTTTCTGAGTCATTTCATCCATTTTCCTATTCCATAAACACACAGAACTAGTTTCAGGGCAATCTTACTGTATCACATATGTATTTGTTTATTTCCTTACTTATTGTGCTATTCCATTTCCTTGGATAAGGTGTTTACCCAGTCTGCCAGCTAGTTCCTTTTACAAAAATGAAATTAAAATTTGGAAGAATATTAGAGATCATGTTGGACAAACAGACCCATTCACTCTCACTGTTGAAACCTTGATCTGGCTTCTGAGAAGCTGAGGATCACAAAGATCAACCCAAAGGAGGAGTGCTGTGGCTTGCTCCTGCTGATGGTCCCTCTGCCCATCGACTGTGTCCAGCCTCCTGGAAATAACAGAAGGCAGTTTGCCTCTTCTTCCTCCAAACTTGGCTAAACTCTCCCCCTCATCTGTCTGATGTGTTCTTGGTTTGTGTGGCGTATGTATATTCTTTGCTATGCAGCTTCATCTTATCCTAATGCATCTAAGAACCACACCAGCTTCACAGAGACCCCAAAAACTAATGTAAAAGGGCAATTCTAGTTAGTAGGTCTTGCAGTGAATGAAATGAGAGCCCCGAAAATCTCAGAATTAAAGATTGGTCATTCTTTTCTCCTGAAATGATTTCTCCTAAAATGATTGATCTCTACAATGAACTTTGAAAATGCAAGAATGACTTTATTTCACATTTTATAGAATAACTTCATTGGAAGAACTGTGTTTATTTATATGTTCCACTGACTGGTATAATCATTTTGGGGGGCTTATTATTTTTTTTTTTCATGAAAAACTTTTGTCCTCTGAAGCACATCCTCATAGAGAGGTCTTGCCTGCATGCTGGGGCTGTGGAAACATGTATCTGTGTCAGGAGTCACTCCAGAGAACTCCAGGAGCTCCTGTAGCTGAAGCAAGAATTCCAGGATGCAGGTGTTGTGGCAAGTGGGTGGGGCCTCCAAGAGAGTTAGGCTCCAGGTGGGACTTTGACACTCAGTGGGGTGACTAAGCAAGCTTGGGCATATGTCAAATTGTTGCTGCTGGTTCAATAATAATTAATAATAATAATTAATAATAATAATAATAATAATAATAATAGATGCTGATACCAGAACACAGGTATCATTACCTTATTTATGACCATATTTATCTATTATTATTTATTTATTTAATAAGAGCTAATATTCTCTATTATTACATTATTTAGCTGTATTTAAATAATTTAGAATTGTGGCTGATTTATTGTTTGGTCCTCAAAGTATCCTTGTATATATTAGTAGTTGCAAGTTATACCTGCCTAATTTTCTGTGAGCTACTTTTGCACAGTTTCTACACTGGTTCTTGCCTCATTTGGAAAAATATTTTCTTTTAAGGGAAACAACAACAAACAGTCCTGGAATTATCAGATCAGCATAATCTAGGTCCTTCATCCTGCCCTTGACTCATGAACTCAGGCATCTCAATCTTGGAGTTGAGGTCTCCTTTACTGTGGTGAAGTTCAATGGCCTCTTCTCCAGGACTGTGAGATAACTCATTGAGATGATACATCCAAGGTGCCTTGCTCTTAAGAGATATCAATGTGAATAGAGGGCCTCTACGTCCTTCACGACATGTCTAGCTGAATTGCTGCACCGCCTATGGCCATGCAGTTCTGATTCTTTCAGACTTGTTCTTCTTGAGTTGACCTTGTCAACCAACCAAGCATTGTGTTTTCAAATAATCTCTAAACCATTGTGATAGATAGTTGCACACCCAACATTTTTTTTTTTGGTACTTTTGTAGTTTTTGCGTGTGTGTGTGTGTGTGTGTGTGTGTGTGTGTGTTTTCTCAGTGCAGTAAGATTTCCAGGCAGGTTACTAATAAGAAACTAACTCTGTTCTGACAATCCAGGTGAATTTCCCAGGGACACTGCCAACTGGGGACAGGAAAGGACAATCTGCAAGGGGACTTTCTAGGAGATGGGGGCTTCAATGATGAAAGAAAAGACTCTTTTTGTCTGTGACCTTCACTTTCTTCCTTGAATGCACTTGGGAATGGTGCTGCTACCTGGCTTTGTGGCAGCCATATTGTCAGCAAGTGATAAAATGGAGAAGAGTTGAGTGTGGCATGACATACTTAATGACATCATGGCACTGCTGAACTGTTTGTGGAAGCACCTGCATGTGATGGGGAGATAATGCAATGCCTTTATAGCTTTAGCCCTCATTAACTGTCCATGCTGTTACTATCAGTTAATATACTATCTATCTCTGGACCTCTGCTTTGCTCAGCCTTACTCTCTAACTTCCTGTTTCTGCTGGCTAAGTGATGTGCCATGATGATAAGACTTGTGAAGACATTTCCAGACTCCAGAGAGAGATAGCATAGCTGCATTTGCATGATATGCTTTCAGTGTCCTAGGTGCAGAGAATTAATGTTAATGGTAACATAACAATAAAAGCTACTGATTATTGCACTTTCTCTCTTGCGAGGTTTATTACTGAGCTCTTTATTGCATTATTCCACTTAATCCTCAAAACCACCTTTAGAGGAAATCATTTTTAGCCCCATTTTAGGGATAAGAAACCTGAGATTTAAACCATCTAAATGACCCAGCTTACTCTCCTGAGTTCACATATGTGATTTCATCCTTAATCTTTTTTTAATCAAATAATTTATTTATATATAAATTTCACATCTTTGTAATCCCCTGGGTGCACCCCCCCACTCTCTCTGACTGTTCACTGTTCCCACTCTGCCCTCCCCCCCCCAGCCCTGAGTTGTGTACTTCAATTTGATTGTTAGTTTGTTTTGACTGTCCTTCATGGCTTTTTGTTTATCTTTCCCATGTCCCATATAATAGTGAAATCATTTGGTGTCAGTCTTTGTCTTTTTGACTTGTTTCTGCAATACAGTTTCTTCTAGGTACATCCATGTTACCATAAATTAATCTAATTTGTCATTTTTCAATTGAGTAATATTCCATTGTGTATATATACCACATCTTTTTCATCCATTTGTCACCCTTAATTTTAACATGCTAACCTGACTAATCCTCACCCATCCTGCAGGTCTGAACCAAAACATCCCTTCCCTGGAAAAGACTTTCATGCCCAGAGGTAGACTAGATTACATGTGACACCCACATTATTAGCACCCTCTACATCTCCATCAGAGTCTTTCACATATGTGCAATCATTTAACTACTTGTAATCCTTCCTTCCCTCTTTCCTTACTTCCCTCCCTCCCTCTCTTCCTCCCTCCCTTCTCTCTCTTTTCTTTTTTATTTGTTTGTATGTTTCTTAGGAGAATTCACCATGTCTATCCTGCCCGCCATCGTAGTCAAATACTCAGCCCTTGGTTTCACTTATTGTACTAGTCATTCAAAGTGTTTTTGTGTCTCTACACATCTGGAATTTGAGATCTTGTTGTAGCATGTAGTAAAGAAATGAGAAGGTTGAAGCAAATTGGGTGTCTGAACACATCCATGGTCCTTGGTGAATTGCTTATCCTTCCTCACTGTTTGCGTAAGCTACCCTGCCTCCACTTAGTGTGGGTCCAGAAGCTGAATTCATATATCAACCTGGAACTAACTTCCAACCTGCAGTCATCATATCTCTGTCTTCTGGAGCACATTAGCTGCTCAGCTCTGCGGTCTGCCTGTCTGGCATCCCATGCAGAACCAAGATTAAGGGTGGTCGTTGGCAGGCAGTCACTCCTCTGTCCTTTTTCTTTTTATGGAAAGACTCCCCTTTTGATTTTTAAGTTTCCATGACACCCAACAAAAAGCTACATTTCTCAGACTCCCTTCCCCCTTGTGGCAACATGTGAGTAAGTATCAAGGGAAAGTGAGCAAAATTCGTGTGCCACACCCTTTAATTTCTTGTCTTTCTTTCCCTACTTCCCCATAGCTTTACTTCCTCTTTTCTGTGGTTTGTAACAAAGTTACAAACTCACATCAAATCTAGCCATGTTAAGGATTCTTTATTAAGGAACTGATGAGTAGTCAAGGCCACAACAGGACATTGTGATTTTCAACCTCTTGTAGCCAAACTAACCAATGCTCATCTCCAGACTTCACTCCAGATCATTCATTTCATGGTGCAGTCTGTATACCAACTAGCAGAGACCAAACTAGGCAGTTGCAACAAAGAGAAACTTTACAGATCAATAGAAAATTGATGGACCTTCTAGACAGTATACAGGACATCATTGAGTCATGTGTCATGATGTCAGTCGAGGGCTACTGGTCTACACTACCTAAAAAGTCTGGATGCTTTGTTCTTATAAGCTGTCTTTTAAACTATTACTCTCAACTGACAAGACAATCGCTTCCCCCTAACTTCCCCAGGTAGCTGGAGGGGGAAGTTACCCTCTAGAGCAAAGAGGGGTAAAGTGCTCCCTCCCTCTGGTATCAGGATGTTTAAATGTTGATGAGGATGGGTGGATTGATGGTCATTACTTCGTGTCTGTCCCATCTTTCTAGCAGATTCTGCCAATTTCTGGGGAAAGATAGCAACATTTAAAAAAAATAAAAGCAAAATAATCTATTGGAAATAAACACAGTGTCAGGGTCCCTACTTTTTATTTTTTTTTTGCATGATATTAAACATTGCATTTTGGTTCACAATCTCTCTTACCACTCTGGGGGTGACCAGGCAAGGGAGATGCAGCTGTGAAGGGCATGAGACCGAAAGTCAACCATGTCCTCAGGCGAAACATGATACTGACAGAACAGGAGAGAACAAAATGGGCACTGTTGAAGACAAAGTGGTCACTGGAAACGACAGTAGGAAGCGCGGAGCTAAGTTCCAATGTAAGATGGGTTTCAAATCTCACTGTCAAGGATATTGAATTTGGCTGAGTCTCTGCCAGAATCAGGGGAGGACTTGCATTAAGGATGAGAAATGCAGTCACTTCACTTGTGGAAGAATTTTTTTTCTGTTTTTATTGTTATGCTCACCTATCTGAATATATTCCCTTCAGTATGGTATGAGCTGAGAGACCTGGACTGTATTTATAAAATAAAAATGTCTATATGTAAAGAAAAGTCTTCATTATTTTTCACAGAGGTCTGTCTGGGAATCATAATAAACAATCGGATAGAGAGCATTGGAGAAGGCATAAGAGTGGACTGACCACCCCCTTCCCTCTCCACCCCCCCACACACCCAGGCAATGAAGGAAAACATTCTGGGATCAAGGAAGACTCCTCTGGGGATCTTTTTCAGAATAACAAACTAAACAGACATGCTTTAGTCTCAAAGTGAATTTCAGAATTGCATGACGGTCCAAGTCAATTTTTAGGATCTTAAGTTGATATAAACATACTGATACTTGTGTTCTCAACCTAACATATGCAGAACATCAAGAATTGGATGTACCTCAAATAAATAACAAAATGATAGACAAAGAATCAGGAAAGACAATCCAGAACATGCAATGCTCTTAATGAAATCTGAGTGTGAGGAAAATAAAAGTCAATTTGTCTAAGGAACGTGGAGAGACTGAGCAGTCAATTAATATGCTCTTATAAGAGACAAGGAATATATATTTTAAATATAGAAAGCAATGCTATGTCCATTTATTTTGCAAGTTTGCTTATGGTTTCATATATATATATATTTTTCTTTTAAGCTTTTTGGACTTCTATATTATAGTTTATAACCACCAGGAGGTGAAACAGCATCTTAGAAGATAAGCATTACTTTGAAAATCCTGTAGGGCAGAAATCAGTATATTGGTCATAAAACAGAGTGAAACAGGGTTGAAGATGGAGGTTCAACTGTGAGAGACTCAGATGCATTTCTTCTATAATGTTTTTAATTTATATCCAAAGGGTAGAAGCTGTATCATTTCAAAATTCTAAATACATTAATTTTTTGGTTCATATTTCTCAAGATATTCACAAATTAAACATTAGTTAGGAATTAGGTGAATTTTCAAAAAAATATGCAAACATTATGTAGAATAGTGTAAGTATAAGTATAGTTTATTATGTACTATATACAAGGAACTCAGCACACTCTAATACAGAAAACCTACAGATTTGGAATAGACTGAGTAGACCATCTGCTACAGAAGTTTATATATTTTTTTAAAAGTTATCTCTTTCGGTCCTCCCAGCTATGTTAAGAGGTGAAAGCTTTTTCATTCTCCTACCGCATCTATACTACCTTGTTGGATGATTTTACTAATCTTCCAGAAATTTAACATGCTCTAAACACAGATGATATATGGATAATTTAAATTTGTGAAAAGCAATTTCACAAATAACACTCAGTAATGTAGCAAATAATGTCTATCTGTTTGGAAAACTTGTCTTTTTTCACATCTAAAACCTAAAAAGTCCATGCTCTCTTTTGCATTGTATCCTAGAATGGAAATAAATTTCACTGTCATGTTGTACGATATTGAATTTCTAAAAGAAATCCAAGACTGGGACTAACTTTCATAGTCTCTAAATGTTACAGAAAGGTTGAGCTGGGCTTGAGTTCTCCAAATGATCTTAACTCAAAGGTGTAAAGAAAACACATCATTCAAACTCATGGTGCATGAATTAATGTCTTTCTGTCACCAATCTCTCTTTTTCCCTACTCATTGGGTCAAGGGCCCCATGCCCTCTCCCTTCCTCTCTGGGGAACTTTGGAAAATACTTCTTTAAAACACAACTCCTGAGTTGCTGGCACCTGTATTTTGTCTCAATCAAGACAGATCTGCTTGTTCAGAAAATATTTCTCTAAGAAGTCGAGAACGATTTTGGTGCTCACCAGTTGAGAGTATAAACTGGTCCACTTTAATCTTGGTCATGAGAAAGGTGACTATATAATTTATTGCCTAAATCTAGACACTTTTGGGAATGAAATAAAGTGCTAATCAGAATTCTGGGCGATGGGCAAATATTTGGAGGAGGCTAGGGTGAACTCTGAGGCTTGTGAGCCAATTTAGGGATTATTCTCTTATGGAGAATGAGGAAATCACTGAAATTTTTAATAAAATAAAATAATCAAGTATTTCATGAAGACAGACCACATAGATCACTTCAGTGTAGAGAAACCAAAGAGGCTGCGGAATTTTGTAAAACTAGCCAACAATCATGCGGTCTGTATTAGCCACATATGTTAAAGATTTGGAGATATTCAAGATGACATTTATATTAGGATTCTCCAGAGAAATTTAGTATTTATTATATATATAATTTTCATGTATCTATTTATCAATCTATCTACCTGCTTATATAGCCAAAATTTATTATGAAGAATTGGCTTATGTAATTTTGGAGACTAACAAATCCAAAGTCTGTAGATAGACAATGTGGAGACCAAGTAGAATCAATGTTTTTGGTTCAAATCCAAAGATATATATATAATATATTATATATTACATTACTATATAATTGGTAGATATTAATCATTTACAATTAGTATATATGGCTTAGTTATAGATGATATATTAATATATATTAAATATCTATATCATATGTTATATGAAAAAAATGCCACTGTAAAAGGCATGGTCACTGTAAGGTCAAAGGAACCCTTTATTAATTATAAGAAATCAGCAGTTTATTCTATTTAGACCATCAACTGATTAGGTAAGGCCATCCCATGTTAGGGTAGGGGATCAGCTTTATTCAGTCTATTAATAATTTTAAAATATTGATTTCATCCAAAAACTAAAAAAAAAAAAGAAAAAAGCCTCCATAGAATGTTTGGCTAGTCTCATTGACTTATGACCCTATCAAGTTTACTCACAAGAGTAATTATCACATCTCAATAAAACTACAGATTTGACCTTAGAGAAAAGTCATGGTTTGTATATATGATTGGGGAATGACCCATGCAAAAGATGATAGATAAGGACATCAATACAACGGTCCACAGAAGAAATGAGAAGAAAGTTAGTGTTCTGATTCTGGAACTGCTCCTATTATCTTGGAATTTCCACTAACCATCCCATCATCATCACCACCACCATCATCATCATCATCATCATTATCATCATCCTTATCATCATCATTATCCTTCATGATATTATAAAACACACTGCTCCTCAAATTATAAACCTTTGCCTAGGTTTGTCCAGGACTCTATGCCCTGGTCCCCTGCCTTATCCCAGATTATCTTTAGTCACTTCTCCATGGATAGTCCTTTATAACAAAATGTTTCAGCATGAAGCTCTTCTGCTCAGAATACCCCAGTGGTTTCTGAACTCCCATCTAAACCTAGAATCCTTCCAATGACTAACACAGTCTAACCACTAGACCCCATCTTTTCCTTTCTTATTTGCTAGTTTCTATTCAGGCATAATTGTTTTCTTGCTAGTCCCCAGAAATATCAGCACCCGTGCATCTTAGTTTCCTTTACTTGGAAAATTCTTCTCCCAGGAAACAGCAAGATTTGTTCCCTTAATCTCTTCTGGTCTTCGGACAAACAGCAACCTCTTAGAAGCCTTCTCTGAACTTTAGAAGTTACTAGTATCACAACACCCTTCTCTCCCATGCCCCTTCTTCACTCCACAGTCCCTATCCCCTTCTCTTTAATTGTAACTTTTTAGAGGCTATCGAGAATGTTTTTATTAAAATATGCTTCAATACTCTTACCTTCTAATAACATTTAATACACACACATTCATATACATGTCTATACAAAGTAAATACATGGATACTGACCTGTCTTGTTTATCTTATTTATCTTCCACTCCTCACTGGACTACAATTTCCATAAGAAAGGGTTTTATCTTTCTCCCTGTCAGCATCCGCTGTGTTTCTGCCTATAATAAGATTCTGATAAATATTTATTAAATTAAAAAGTGGAATGAATCGATAATCAAACAAACAAACCCTGCGTTATCATGTCAGCTAGTCCAGGTATTTGTGTGACACAGTTTTATATTAAAAATGAGCCTGTTTGTTATTTCCAAAATGATGGCCAGGCAGCAGTTATAAATAGAGCCATAAAGATGCCATAAATCAAACTTCCAGGTCACCCAGGCGGTGAGGCTAAGAACAGATGTTGGAGTCTCTGGGACAGCGCTCTTGCTTTCACTGTGGGTCACCAGACACTTAGAGAGGTCCTTGGTCATTGCTTTCAAGAGATGACCTGGCTCCATCCACCTGGCCCATCTGGCTTGTTTCTGGACACCTGCCAAGTGACTAGTCTGCCCAGCTGCCATAACATACACCATAGACCAGGAAACCAAGAGAACAGAGGTTCAGTCCTCACAGTTCTGAAGGTTGGGAAGTCCAGGGTCAGGGCTCCATCATGCTTAGTGTCTCTCGAAAGGCAGCCTTCGGGAGTAGGGGCAGCCAATCTTGCTTCATCCCCATGTGATGGGAGGAGGTCTGAGTTCTGTGAGGCATGTTTTAAATGGGTGTTAATGCCATAGAGGAAGGCCTCACCCATATTATTACTTTCCAAAGCCACAACTCCTAACACCACTGGGGTTAGATTCAGCATGCAGGGCTTGATGACCAGGTTCATCTGTAACACTTTTATTCTGACTGGAACTCAGTCTCTCTACTGACCCCCATGCACAGGTGGGGTTTGGAGAGGGCATGCATGATAGACATGCTCTCTAGGCACACTTTAACCTGATGGGAGGAGAATTAGAGAAAACACAGACACTAAAGGCCCAAGACTGAAAGGGAGGACTAGGAGGGGAATCCAGTAGACTGACAGTCCTTGCTTGCCTCTTGCAGTGCTCCAGAGTCCCAGTGAGAGGCCACGATTCTCCCGAGTAGTCTTCTAGCATTTTCACTTTTTCCAGTTCCATGGCAGGCATACTGAAGAAACAAAATGGTTTAGTCCATTCTTTCATTTATTTACAACTTCAAAAATATTCCTGGAGTCAATATTATGTACTAGCTTTATACAAGGGGTTAGGTATTAAGATGTTAATTTTTTTCATTCTTTAATTTTTTTTCCTCCCCTAGAATTCAGAAAAGTTTACATAAGACAGATTCAGATGCTAACACCATCCTTTTGGACACCATCCTTTTGGACAAGCCCCAAACACCCCAAACACCCCAAACACCCACTCCGAGAATCCCCGAACAATCCAGCCTCTCCAAATTTCAGGCAAAGAAGAACACGTCCCCAGTCCATATTGTTTTTTCGGGAATACGTTTTCCCCTGCATCTAGACAAAGCATCTGCCTCTACAGAACACCCATGTTGCGGTCCCCCAGCCCCCCACAAATTAGTCAAGACAGCAGCCCAGCCAGAACACCATTCTGAACTTGCTTGAAAGGGCACAAACCCTTTTAAGCTGCTTAGGATATTATCTCTCTCCCTTAAGTGGTAACCAGGTGACCCGAAAAGGCACAGAGAGCTTCCAAAAGGTGCTTAACAAAGAATGAGGGAGGTACTTTGGCCCTAAGAAACTCTGGATCATTAAATAATACTTGCTTTAAATGCACCAATAAAACATTGCACATTAAGGTTTGGCAATCAGAAGGATGAGTCCAAAGACGGCTTCTTGAATTCCTTTTAGAGGAATTGGAGCAGAGATTTACTTTGCTCATCTTCTGAGCGCAGAGGGTGAGCTCCCCGAAGACTTTATTGGCAGAGCACTGCCAAATTTCACTCCATCCGCAGGCGTTCGTCTCTCCTCCCCAGATGCGGTCCCGTGAGAAAGCACGTTCGCCTTCGCCACTGTGGGAAACACCAGCAGAAGGACTGTTGTCAAATCTAGGCGGATTGAGCAACTGGAAACAATACTCACGAGCTTCCTTGTTTATATTCTCCTCTGCAAAAAAATACTGAAAACCCAAAACAAGGCTGCATCATGTTGGCCCTGAATGAAAATGTCAGTGGTAGCTTTTGCGTTCAAGAACATCGCTGGATTTATTTTAATAGCTGAGAAACCTGGAGGCAGATGCAGTCTATTCTGACTGTCAATTTATGATCTTTGAAAACATTTTTAAAATTGACTGGTTCTTAAATACATCCCACCTCATCTTGTTCGAGTCAAGTTTTACAGATGCCATCTTAAAAATCAATTCAAAGAGCAGCCATAAACTCAGAAGCTTCCTCCTTGAAGTGTAAATGGAAGAATGCAATTTTGTTTAATTTTAATTGACAGAGATGTCAGCTGAAGAGAATATTTTAGAATATTAGTAGGGACAGTAAACTTGTGCCTTGACATTTTTATGGTATAATGGTATAATTCCCTGGGAAAAAAAAATCTCCACCGTCAGGATTTACACTAAAGCAATACATGTGTTCCTTTTTTTCCCCCACTCAGGAAAGAAGTGACAAATGTATTACTAATTACACAATTGCTTTATTATGTGGAGCTGTAACTAAAATCTTTTCTGGATTTTCCAGCAAAATTGAGCTTCTTCCGAAACAATTAATTCTTGTAAATGGACTTGGGTAGAAAAAATTGATTCCAGCTGAGGGAAAGTTAGTTCCCTTCCCCCTTCAGCTGGAAAACTGGGCAAGGGAATGGCAGGAACTATTAAGACCGACTTCTAGAACTGAAGAGTCACTGCAGTTTAATACAGTGGAAGTTTTTTCAACAAGAAATGTGAGACGTTAAAAGATAAATTCTCCCAACTTGAGGTTTAAAACAGTGTAAATCCAATGGTCACAGATATCTGATTTGCTTTTAGAGTTTTAAGTGTACATGTGTAGGGTACATAAATGATCAGGGTTTTCACCCAGCTGCCACTATTAGTATCACCAGCACCTGTGGTCTTGCACACTCCCTATCGTAGCCCAAGCTCAGTCCAGTGGGGGGTGTGCATGTGTGAGTGGACTTACCTGTGTCTAGAGGGAGAGGCTAGAAGGTCAGCATCGCCCTGGGGGAGGTAAGGAGGTAAACAGTGTTTCTCCTGAGATCATGAAAGCCTAAAAATCCACTCTGGGCTTCAACATTCTTCTTTAGTTGCCGGAACCAATAAAGAACCTACCCAGACTGGGAGACTTGTAGTAGAGTATGTGAAGGCAAATGCTCCTTCGTGTTTTTATTGATGCGACTTTGGTTCACAGCACCATGTGTGATTTAGGGGCACAGGGTCACACCTATTCAGATGTACACTGCCATACCACACCCCCCTCCAAGCACCCACAATCCAGTGCTGCCCCCCCCCCTTCCAATAAGTTCTCTATCCTTTTCCTCCTCTCCTTCTGGTAGCTTCCATTTTTAGTTCAATTTCTAGGGTTTGCTTTGGTTGAGTCTGTCTAACCCTTAGTTTTGTCTCTCTAATGCCTCATTTTGAACATCCATTGTATTTAATACATATATCATCAGCCGTAGAACTAGTTATGTTTTGTTGAAGTCATGTACATACATAGATATTTTCACTACTAAGGAAGCCAAGATATATGTGCTCAAGAACAGGTCTGCACCAAAGTGAATAATACTCAGTTAATCTAAGCCATGTGGTATCAGCTCTACAATTTGGGGCTAAAACAGAGGACACATCTTCAAAACAGGTTCCTGCAACACTTGGGATCACCATGGGTCCTTTAAAGAATTCGGCCATGGTGAAGCACAAGATATTCTCCATCAATTCCTCAGGCTGCCAAGGTGGTCTAAAGCAACAGTGGATCCCAGGCACAACAGGGCATTGCTGCAGGATTGGTCAGTGTGTTAAACAAGGTAGATATGTGAGCACGGAAGGTATTTTCATACCTGACATTTAGTCACTCAATTGGAAATCAATATTAATACAGTGAATGGATTTCAATGATATTTGCAAAGTTCCTTCATTGTTAAAGGGGGTGATTGCATGAGGGTGGGGCCAGGTGTTTGGGTGGGTGAGAGGGGAAAGACTGGTGGGTGCTCATTGAGGAATCAGTTGCACACTAGTAAGATGTGTATGCACTACTGTCTCTGAATAAATGCTTTAGGAATAAGAATTAAAATAATAAGAATTCGTAAGTGCCAGAGAAGAAAATGTGTGCCTAGTCACTACATCAGCACAATGTGCTAAGAATCAGAGAAAAGGACCAGTTATAAGAAAATCAAAAGAAGTGTCCTGAGATTTGAGATGGTTTTTGGAGAAGGAACCATCTTGGCAGAGTGGCCCTAAGAGTGAAAGGGTCTTCAGGAGAACCAGGTAGGGACCAAGACTGAAAGAGCATGGTGGGTTAGCAGGGATGGTGGACTCTGATGACACTGAAATTTAGGTTATTTTATGTGGAATGAGGGGTTTAATTTAAATGGTCAGTCCAGGAGTCCTCCTGACTTGTGAATGCCAAGGTCAGTCATTAGAAATTCAGTCAACACATGCACACATGTGCACCATCTTTACTTACACTGGTCAAACCATCAAAGGTGACCTCATGATGTTAGCTATGCACATACTATGACCCCCCCCACCCCCAATCATGGAAGCATTGTCACTTTTCAACCTTGGCAATGGCCCAAAGTCGAATCTCTTAAAATAACAGCAAAATACTGAGGAGTAAACACAAAAACAGTTCAGAATGGGACCTCCCCCCAAAATCTTGACATCCTAAGCTTTCACATTTCTCTTCAGCAACTTCTATCCCTATTACAAGTGGTATGGGGGGGACCTAGTCTAAATGGTCAGTCCAGGGGTCTTCCTGGCTTGTAATTGCTAAGGTAATTCATCAGAAGTTAAGTCAACACATGTACACGTGTACCATCTTTACTTGCCTCTTAAAACAGCCCATTTTAAGACATGGTAATATATAAAATAATAGGAAAACAATTGCCTAAAATTATTGTCAAATGAATTGGAATTTCTTCTGTTTAAAGCAGTGACCAGGAGTCACCCTTGGATCTATCTATACTTGCAGTTGTTTCCAACAGAGTGGATTTATATCGGTATTTAACAGATAACGTTCCAACTTGCACAGGTTTAGTAAGGTATTAATTGGTGTCTCCATACAAAGAGTTCCATTGTTACATACATTGTAAAGCTGCTGTGAAAGCCATCTTTCTCTAAGAGATTCATGACGCATATTTGCAGATAAAAGGCTCCGAACATCTGCAATTTAAAATACCAAGTGTAAGTATATTTTATTCTAAATCTCACAAACTGTTTTTCACCATGAAAACTGTAAGTGTGTGTGTGTGTGCGCGCGCGCGCGTGTGTGTGTGTGTGTGTAGAATAATCATTAACATCTTACTGACTTAGTATTTTCCAGACATATTTGGAGAACTTTCCAGAACTATTGCAGAGCTGTTGCAATTTCAACTAATTGACTGTGAACTTGTAGAAAATCTTGTGGAATAACAGATAGGTTTGGATCTTTGCTGATTATTTTATCTTTGAAGTTTACCAAAATAGATTGTTCCCACCCACATATATTTAAGATCATTTTAGAATAGTACTACTGAATCTGTCCAACCTTAACATCTACACCTAACACTTAAACATTTTAGTGAGTTAGAGAGATTTATTTCTGCTCCAGTTTATCCAGGTACTGCATGGAAGAGGAAAACCTTGCACTTCCTGTTCTCAGACTTTTTCAGATAAAATAAGTAAGTCTTCTAGTCCCTTCCTAATGTCTTTGACTCATTACAGTCTGGGATGCATGCAGTATCAATACTGTAATGCAAGTAAATTATTGTACAGAGTTTTAACTTTAATTGTAGAACTTCCCACAGTGAGAATAGTGGAGGTGAAATCTACCTTAATCACTCTAACAAAAAGTGCTCTAGAAAGGAAGTGAGGTACCTGCAAATTTATATAAGATTTTTGCCTAAGTCTTGGAGCTAATTTCTGACAAGACACTACTTTAGAATCCACAAAGCCTATTTCTGCTCTCTATTCTTTCCACAGCACTAAAGATTGGACTGGGAGTCCAGCCTGCAGAAATTTCCATTGACTTAGAGATGAAGGCTTGAGAAAAACAACAGAGATATTTCTATAAAAAAATAGTTCTAAGGGGAATGAAGAAATGATTGCAAAATCAATCTGTGATAGAGGCAACTTTGGAGACATGAGAGAGGAGATTTGTCTTCTCTTGTCAAGTCTATCAGAGCAGACATTTGCTTATATGCTAACCGGGGGAGTGAGTCAAAGACCAGGAACAGTTGAACTGTGCCTCAAGGAATCCAATCAAGGTGAAAAGTGCCCATGCAGTTTTAGGTTTTTGCCTGTTATCAGAAGATGCTGACAACCCTTGTCTCTGAATCCATGCTTGGGTCTCTTTATTCATCTGCAGTCTACTCCCAACTGTTTTCATTCAGCACGAGAAATGTGGTAGGAGTGGGGGAGAGAGGGGCCAAAAAGGGGTGACCAAGGGCATTATGGCCAATGGGCTGGGACCAGGAGCATGTGAATTTAGGTCAGCTAAATCAGGACAAAAAACTACAGCTGCAGAACCACAAAGGCCCACATATAGTTTCCCTGGCTCAATTGCTTCCCAGCTTCAAATCTGCGGAAGGGAGCCATCCATGGGGGAACCTTCTTCTTCCCCAATTAGTGCCTTTTCACAGTGGCAGGATGGAAAAGGTTTTACTCGGCAACATTACTGAGTATCAGTAATATGCAAAAGATCTGTGAAATCAATTCCCATTATTTCAAAGGACGCTGCATAGTAAAAATAATGCATAGTAAAAACACTGTAATGAAACTACTGCTTAATCTGCTGTGATTATCTAAGACGAGCCAGCAACTGTTTCATCCTTATTTTGCAGCATCTGCTCAATGGTATCTAAACTGTGTGCCACAGCAAGGCTTCGTACAACTGTGGTTGAAACTGTGAATGTGAAGGTGCTGTTGGGATAGAACTTGTGGGTGTTGAATCTTGGACTCAAGAGCATTCATCATGTTTCATTCTCATTTCTTTTCCTTCATTTGATTTCTGCATTCTTGGTTCTCTGAATTGCTTTTTTAATGCAAAAATAAAAGCTCTAAGAAGAATGAGTAGAATCAGAATTCATTTTTTTAAAGCTAGGTTTGTCCCTCTGCAGATGGCATGGTGCCCACTCCCCGCTCCACCCAGCCCACCCCTGTGCCCCTTGCTAATAACAATCAGCCTTGGCGGGCTGCGGCTTGGCAAACTTCCCCAGCATTTTTGCTGCTTTATATTTCAGCCATGACTTTTGTTATATTTTGAAGAGGAACTTGCACCTGGCCAACAACTTGCGTGCCAAGCTCCAGCCCGTTGAGATTTAAAACAGATTTGAATCGATTACCCTATGAAATTTAGAATGTATAAAAGAGACAGCAGCAAAAAGTCACAGTGGAGTTTTCTTGCAGAGTTGAAAATAAAATGAAAGCTATTGATAGTGACATAATAAAGGTAGCAGGCAGTATTCATGTCCCAGTATCTTCCCAGTGCCCAATATTACATGCCCAGTGACATCCAGGAAGGGTTATTTGTCACTGCAAAGACTAGATAAGGAAAAATAGCTACCAAAATTCACCAGGAGTAATTTATGCACATTTCCTTTGGCATTGCAGATGCAGAAGGAGCTGTTTGTATCATGAAGACAACTTAAAATCTACTGCATGAACAGGTATATGGACAATTTATTATTTGGGGTAATCACTAGTGAGAAGGGAGCCTCTCTTTTCTCTAGGAATCCATATTTCCATAAGAACTATCCCCAGCATCGTCACAGCTCCTTTCTGATTTTTGCTCAATCAGGAAGAAGACAAGCAGAGAAAGATCATAGACCTGTCAAGCTGGTGACCAGTGAAACTGCACTATGGAGGCAGCAGGCTTCTGAAAGTGGCTGCTAATCAAGAGTTGACTGGACCTCTTCTGAACCAATTACAGCCACTCCCATTCCAGTGATGCCAAATGACCCCTCTCTCAAAATGCAATGTTCTTGTTAAGGGGAGTATTCATCCCCACTTCCATGCCACCCTGCATTACAATTCTCAGCTTGCCATGAACCAGACTTCTGGTCAGCAACGGGAAAGAGGAAGGAAGGAACAAGGCAGAGAGAGCGAGCGAGAGAGAGAGCGAATAGAGAGGAAGGGGATATATATATATACACATATATACATATATATATATGTATATACATATATGATATATATATATATATATATATATATATATATATATATATATAGTGACACTGACAGCCCAGTTCTTCAAGGATAATGATGTTCATCATCTAGACATCAGGTTGTATTAGCCAGTTTGTCTGATACATTGTACATTTCAGGTTTCTCTTCCTTCAATTTCCTGACCTATCCAACTTGTTGCCTGTTTTCCCTTGCTAGGAAGTTGCTGGGAAGTGCCTTGAACTTGTTTACCTCAGTGCTTGCCTATTTGGTTGTACCCATTAGGGATGGATGCTTTCCATTGATTGGGAGTCTCTCCCATTCTCTCTCTCCCAATCTCTCTCTCTTCTCTTCTGAGTCTCACCCTAAGTAAAGATCTGAGCACTCTGACATTCTGCTTCCCTTATATACTGAGCCCAGACACAGGTTTCTACCTTAGCATTTTGGGCATCATGGTTTCCCCTCAGATTTCCCTGGTAACAATTTTGTTTCCCTAAGCAGGAGTGAGCTTTCTGGTTGGATACTTATGAATCACTGCAGATATTGATAAGAATATACATGGTGAGAGACTGTGTCTGAGCCATGTAAGACTAAGACTGCATTTCTACCCCCAGGTAGAGAATGTTTATCCACGGACTACACCGCGAATAGCAAGGTTTGAGGAGACTGGCTCTTTCATTCACTCAAGTGTTACCAACATTTTAAAACAAGCTTCTGAATGTCATATAAAACTGGACCCAAGTCTAAGGAAATTGAAAGGCATGGCCCCAGAACCACAGACACAATCTTATCACAGAATTTCTCAAGGTCAGCAACATATTCTAACATGAGGTGGTGTAGGCTAGGAAAGACAGGCTTGAGATGCATCTGAAAAATCAGAGATCGGAGGGTGGAGATCCATTTCTTAATTTCTTTGAGACACTAGCTGATAATGGTACCACTTTTAACATCCTTGATTCTATTTGTAAATGTTTTGACCTAAATCTGTTAGAGATGCATTTTTTTTTTATTGCATGGGGGTTCAAAATCACCTTTTAAAGAAGAAATACATAGTTTTGAAACAAACAAATACAGATTTATTCTCAGTCCTTATGTGGCAACAGGGTAGTTTTTATTTATAATATCCCATATAGAAAATAATGTATGTGATAACTTATTACATTATTAGAAAATTTACTGAGTTCTAAATACATCTTGACCAATTGTTTGAGTACATTCTAACAGATGGAGCTAGAAGCAGAACTACAACTTTTCAAAAATTTGTTTGAATAAGACTGATAATATATTCATAAGCATGGTAGTAGGGGAAATGAAGTAAAAAAAGAAATATGAATGAATGAAATTACAAACCTTTTGCACTGTAAGATGATGAGCTTAGAAAAGGTTTCTGAAATCTTTATAATTCTTTTCAAACTATTAATGTATTCATACCCGTATTATGCAAGATACATTCCAAATAACAGTCCTATATTACCCTGCCAAAAAGCAAAAGGGGTTATTTTTCTTATTTAAAGCCAATGCCTTTCTCTTAATATGGGGCCCAACTTGTGTGAAAGTCAACTTTGCTGGGACTGGAATTGGGGCCACATCTGCACTGTAATACATATTTGCATTTCACTCTTTCTCTTGTCCTGACTGGGAGGCTAAGCCAGAGAGTCTCATCAATTATAAACATATCTTGTCATTTGGAAATGAGAAACAAGAGAAATATAATAAAATGTTTAGGTGTAACACTGCCATGGAATATGCGTTTTTCCCTTTTCCAATGTTGTAATGTTAAACAAGCACTGCACTTACAGACACTCTAGGGAGTGATTTCTTGTCCTTTGCTCCGGGAGAGTTATCTGTGCAACAAAAGGCACCTAGATAACCAGAATCTGTATATGGGGCATGGATGCTGGTTAAGTCCCTGCATAGAATCAAGAAACTGAAAAGGAACTTTTACTTAGCTAATTGTGACTCATCCATTGGGAAGTTTCTTTACATAAAAGTCAGCAGAGGGATGACAGGTAACTTAGAGAAATAACTTCAGCAACTGGCCAAAAAAAATTTTTTTTAAGTTTTAGCAAATAAAAGGATGTAAACCCAAATTGATTATCATCAACTTAGGTCCCAGTCATTTACTGAGGCAATGAGCACATCACAACATATTGTGTTAAAAAATCAGGCGACAGTCTTTAAAAGAGATGCTAGCAAAACATCCATATAAAGGGCACTATGGAAGATTGTCCTTCTTTCCAGATTTTGGAAAAATCCTTTCCAGAAAGCTCAAGACCTTATCTGACACCAGGAATGATTCACGTTTTATTTCGTAGTTAATTGCTTTCTGTCCTTAAGTTTGCCAAATTTCCCTTCCTTTCGAAGTAAATGACTCTGTAAATGCTGTGTTTTACACATGACTGCCAAAAAATCAAACTCTGAAGAATGCTCTTTTTACAGATCAGGGTAAACAGCTAGATGTAGAAGTGTCGCTGGAAGCTTGCTTCGTAGGCTGTGAATCGTTCCATTGTTATCTTTACAAGCGATACATTTATTTTCGTGATCACTGAGAGGTTCAGTCTATGAGTCCCAGCTGAGAATCCCAAGCACGTCTTCCGTTCCCAAGAAATGAAGAACACCTGGAAAGGATTCTCTAAAGGAAAAACTCAGACTTTGCCCCTAAACCCGCTTAGGTAAGATGCATGACAACTACCCTCCATGTCAGATCAGAAACAGACAGCAACCCCAACGCAAGAGGCGCTGTCTGTCTCGCCTTCACCCTGAACCTGTGCTTTAAACAAAGAAATCAGCTGGGTACGGTGGCACGTGTCTGTAAGCAACAGCTTATGGAGTCGTGGCTGGGGCTGCGGATCGCGGTTCGAGTCCCGTTCGGGACAACCTAGTGAGACCTAGTCCTCAAAAAATATCTGGGCTTGGTGGTGCGCGCCTGTAATCCCAGCTACCTGGGAGGCTGAGGCTAGGGATTGCTTGAGTCCGTGGTACCCCGGGCAACGTGAGCCTGCGGTTTCATGGGCAAAAATAGCGCGACCTAGTCTCAAAAAACAGAAACGAAAACAGATCAAGAAATAAACATCCCCCACCCCCACCCCCAGCCTCCTCCCCAGGCCATTAGGATCTCCAAAGTAAATAACAAGTGGCGCTGCTGAGAGCGGGTTCCTGCGGCGGTCCCTGGGAGAGTCCTGATTTTAGCGCCACTGCACCAAATTTGTCATTTAGGGAAGCTTTTTCTCCCTTTATTGAGTTCCACTGTAGCGAACAATTTCTGCCAACATCCCTCGTGTGTCCTTTTGGTTTATTATCTTTCCCTGCGAATGGAGCCTCCACCATCCGTTTCACGGGAAGCCTAATTTCACTCACTGCTTATACATCGGAGGAGGCACCCCGCCCTGGCGGCCCCGCTCCCTATGTTCTTATCAAATGAAGAATTGTGGATAAGGGTGAGGTGCAGATAAACATGAGTGTAGCACTTCCAGAAAGGTCGTGATCCCCCCATAAGGTGCTTCTTGTTATGCCTGACCTTCAGATTTTCATCATCAGCCCGCCTGACAACTTAATAATGCAGAAGAGCAGGATTCATTTCGCCCCTCTGAGAAGGCTTGCACGGGCCGCCCTTTTCCCTGATTATTTCCCTGCACTCCGGGCTGCCCTTTATAAGCCAACCAGAACTCCATCAATCATGCTCTTCTCTTCCCTCGCCTCTCAGCCCCCGGTTCTGAAGGCTCTAAAGCTGCCCTGCTCCTTTTGTCTGGGCTTGGAATGTGTATACAAAGACCCCCCCCCAATAAAGGGGGGGACAAGGGGAAGAACACCTTAGCGCACAACCACTGCCTCTCCTGGCCTGAGCATCCATGTGGAGCCCGAGTCTGTTTCTCATTCGTTCTCTCTTTTGAAAACAAATGCTTTCCAAAGTTCTCCCCCTGGCTGGTGTGGATTCCTGTCATGCACCATCTCTCTTCATGAGCTCCCAGAAGCTTTAAAGTGCCCTGAGTGGAAGGTGGAGGTTTCCGGTTCTCTGGCCTGGTTCCCCTGTGTTGGTGGCTATTGTTTTTAAAAATAAAAACAGAATTTTTTTATTAAAAATAAAACAATAAAAATCAGAGTTTTTATTCTTCTCCAAGCAGTAAAAGGAGATGAAACTTGGTGCACACCTGCCTCTTCACCCTCCTTGTTCTCGGCGCAGCAGCAGAGAGAAAAAGGAGGTAGAGAGGAAACTGAGAGAGACCGAGATGCAGACGTGGGGAGGGGAGAGAGGGTCTGTGGGAGTGACCAGGTCTTTCTGTAGGGGTCAGTAGCAAAGGGGTGGGGGCGGGAGGGAAGCGGGGAGCACGTTTCAAGGTGTTGCTGTGGCTGGGAACCAGCTTCTAGGAGCTGCCACGGCCCTGTTCTCTAAAACACGCGTGGAAGCTCATTGGCCAATGAGCAAGCTGTTTCACAAGGCAGAAGACAGAACTAAGGCGGGTCTCACAAGCCCACCCAGGCCACGCGCTTTCTGCCGGCACCCGCCACAGTCCAGCTGCACGGAGCCCCTCAGCGCCTCCAGCTCCCAGACCTGCAGCCCCGATTGCAGGGACTAGGCTGGAGATGGTCACCCATCTAGACTGGGGGTTCCTGTTAGTCGCGCTCAAATTAGGCTGCTGTCTGGATCGGCCATTTTAGGGAAGCCAAACGCGCAGGCTCTGGGAAACACAGCGCACCCCCTGATCATCCGGGATCCCTAAACAGAAACACACGAAAGAAAAAAAAAAATCGATCAATCAATCAATCAATTCTCCACAATAACCATGGCAAGAGGTCAGTGCAGAAATCCAAAAGGTGGAATTTTCTGAAATCTTGCCATTTGCAAACCTTGGATGGAGTGGGAAGACATGGTGCTAAGCAAGGCAAGTCAGAAGAAGTAACACAAATACCACATGACCTCACACGGTTGTGAAATAAAACAAAACAAAGGAGCTGACAAAACAAAATCAGAGGAAACTCTGGAAAACTGACTAAAAATTAAAGCTATAAAGAGAGGGAAGGGAAGGAAAACTCGTGGGGAAAGGCCCCACTGGACAGCAGAGGAAGATGATGGGCACTTTGGGGGAATGTATAGTGACACACATCTGAGGTGTGGACCTGCTCCCCTAAATCATTTACAGCTGAGATTCATGTTTCCACAGTTAAAAATAAAAACAAAGTTTTTAATATTCACCATCCGTATTGGGACACCTGCGTCTAAAAATGAATAGAATTGGATTGGTACACATGTTCTCTAAGGATTTCATGTGTAAAGATGCACTCCACATTGTGTGTATTTATATATTTTTGAATGAATGAATGCATGCATGCATGCATGCATGGATGGATGGATGGATGGATGGATGGATGGATGGATGGATGGATGGATGGATGGATGGATGGATGGATGGATGGATGGATGGATGAAGAGATCCCTGTATTTACGTAAGGATTGTTCTGACCAGAAGCAAAAACCAAAGGCGCCACCAGAAGAACTTCCATTTGCTCCTTGATTATACTGCAGTGTGCCAGTTAGAGTTGACCTCTTGGTTGTGACACCCTCTGAAAAAGCAAGTTGAAAGGGGACTGCGATGCATTTATCTTGACATTTCTTGAGTTCGAGACTTGCCAGACATCCAGCGGG
This sequence comes from Uropsilus gracilis, assembly GCA_004024945.1. Classification (NCBI taxonomy): domain Eukaryota; kingdom Metazoa; phylum Chordata; class Mammalia; order Eulipotyphla; family Talpidae; genus Uropsilus; species Uropsilus gracilis. The sequence continues at coordinate 69,405 of PVHY01004628.1, forward strand.
TGTTATCTGTGGATGGACAGTTGTATACATGGAACTGGAGTGAGATGAAGACTAAGCAGATGAATGGAAACCATGAGAACGGATAGAAATGTGTGAGGAACGAAATCAGACACATGAACAGAGACTTAAAAAGCCTCCCAAGTTAAAGGGTTGTCCCAAGGGAGACCCATGTCCCCACGTGTCCCCACCTAATGAAACATTAAGTCCTGCAAAGTAAAATTGCCTGTCTGTAAGTTTTTCCATGGGTTGCTATTTCTTTCCACACCCCCAACATTTAAGTTCCTGAGGGACAAGAGTGCCAGACTTGCTCCTGGCTAGCGGGGGCATCGCGGCACACCAAATAAACCCATGTGGCAAGGAGATGAATAAAAATTAAGGGAGGGATCACAGGAAATCCTGGAGATGGGTGCGTCTCAGGAACACGGAGTAGGTCTAGCCAAGAAAGCTAGAGGCATGTGGCATGGAGAGAACGCTTCATGTGAGAACTGGAAACACAGAGACAAGAAGTTTTTTGGGTGGGTTGAAGACTCTCCAGTGGAGTCGTGAGAGCAGAAACTAGATTGTCAAACTCATAAAAATGAAAGAAGGTGATACGTTTAGGATACTGAGTGTAAAATTTATTTTCAAGACATGTTTGGATTAAAAGGGCTTGGCAACGAAGTCTGTGCCGAGACTAGTACCAGATGCTGATCTGCCTTTTCAGGAATTTCCTTGCTGCGGCTGGAGTCCAGTGACTTAGGCAGATTTGGTTTTGCTTTGACAGCCACCAGGTAAATGTAATGATGACTTCTTAACATCTGTAGTTAAATGCACGAGGAAATAAGAATTTGAACAGGCATTTTTTTAAAAAAGATGAGATAATGTGTTATGTCAATACAAAAAGTTTAAAGCAAACAAAATTAAACTTTCTGATCCATTGTTAATGTTTTGTCATAACAAACTGTAATTTTTATCTTTACATCGATTTTTTAAATGAAACATTGTTTCTAGATTTATATCTGTGTTTTTATATACCTGGAGGTTTTCCTGTCTCATGCTATTGAATAGTTTAAATTATGACTTTTGATTGATGCCATTTTGTCATCTTATAGGGATATACATAATACAAATGCTCCTATATAAGATAAATTATATTTCCCATATCATTAGCATATAATCCTATAATGAGTCTAATTGCAATATGTTCATCTAATTCACATATTAATCTGATTAATATATTATTATATCTAGTCATATATAGTTATATGATTTACAGCATGAGTACATAGCTGAATATGAGTACAATTTCATAATCACATTAAATTGGTGTAAATACATACACTGCATATATGCAATTAATATATACTTTTTTAATTAGTGTAATTTATTTAATTATTCTTTTATTTGGGGATAGTTAGGTTTGTAAAAGTCATTTATTATTTTTGTCTGCCCTGTCCAACAACTTCTTTGCCCATTCTTTCTCTGAGGAAATTTGTCCTATCTCTCCATCATAAGAAACCTTAACTCACTCTCTCAAATGTCCTTGCAACAGGGATGGAGTTAGGTGACCCAGGTTCCAAAAATGAGAAATTCATGCAGACACTTCTCTGAGGAAAAAAATGTAGCATCCCTTGAAGATAATCATGGTGGTGTCTGACTTTAGAGAATGCTTATGCCAAGGTTCTGGCATGTAAGTCTGACCTCCGTGAAGTAACCTTGGGTTCTGTAACCAACCAGCTTGCAACCTTCACTGGTGTGTCCCAGTGGAGTATATGTGATTATGCCTCTACCTCATCACCTCCTAGAATTATGTACACGAGCTGTCATGTGTTCATTTTTTTGTTTAAACTAGCAAGGTGGATTCTGCCTTTGCTTGTTTGTTCAATCTAAGACATTTATAGATTCCAAACTGTTTTATTATGTTTGGTTGGGAGGAATATCTTTGTACATCAGTCTACCACATCCCTCATTCTCTCAGTTTTTAAAATTTCTCACAGAATTTCTGAGTCAGATTGTGTGAACATTTTTCAGATTTTTTTAATATAGCTTAACAAAATTTTGAAAGACTGTACCAATTTAGTATCAGAGTGGCAATATATGAGAGTTATCTTAATGAAGCTAGGATAACATTGAAATTTAGCTCTAAAAAGTTTTTAATTAAATGGGCAAAAATAGTCTTTCATTGTAGTTTCACTTGCACTTTTTTTTTTACCAAGTAGAATAAATGAATGTGTTTATTTTTCTTTTATGATTCATATAGTATTAGTCCCCACTTGTTTTTTTAGAAGGATGGGATTTCCTTACTGATATGTAAGTGCACTTTAGAAATTAAGATGCCTGTCTTTTGACTTATAGTTGCCAAATATTATATGATTCATTTTTCAATTTTAGTTATATTAGTTTTTGATGTGCAAAAATTTGACTGTTCATGTGCATTTCAACTGATTCCTTTCATATGATGATGCACACCAAGTTTTCTCTATCTGGAGACTAATTATATATGTATCCATATTTAATGAATGACTAAATTTTTGCTCATTCTTCCTTTATAAGAAAGTGAGTAAGCACATAGCTGAATGTTGAAAACCCAGTAAACAGTGGGGAGAGTGGCAGTTATAGAAGTTATTATGTCCTGGGTTGGCCACTCTTGGGGTGGATTTGTCACTAAAACTTGGGGAGATCATCTTGGGAAATTTTTATTTTTACTTTATGTTACTCATGTAATTAAAAGGGTCAGTTTTTATATCCCTTCATTGAATTCCACTTCTGGGTACATTTTCCAGAAATACCATCTTGACATTTCCTGAACTTTCTTAAATACCTCCAGTATTTTTTAAAACACATATAGCTGATTGAAGACCCCCAAATGCCTAACCCTAAAAAAATCTTGTCAAATGACCTCTATCTTTTCATCTACCCCACCACCACCATCCCCACCCCAGCCCTGTCTGATTCAATTACAAGTTGAATCAAATAAAACTGCCGATATTTGACCACTTTAGACCTCATTTCTTTCAGTTCAATCTAAATACCCAAGGAGAACACATTCATCTTCTCACAACACTATTTTCCACTCCAGTCTTACCATCTGAAACACTGTCCTTGATTTTTCGTCATTGAGACAACTTAAAGACTCAGCTGTGTACTCATACTGTAAGCAAATAACATTCAGTAATACCATCCGGGGCACTTTTTGACAAATCACAACTTTAGCACTGAACAGTCAGTTTATGGTTTGTGACCCCTGAGAAGCATTTTGTAAATGTGTCTGTGTGTGTGTGTCTGTGTGTGTGTGTGTCTGTGTGTGTGTGTGTGAAAACCCACGTTCATTCACTATTCCATCCTTGTTACAAGATGGCCAACTTGCAATGATGTGCTATTCTACAACCTCCAATGATGTGGTATCCCATCCTGTTACAAGATGGCTGTCCTCCAATGACGTGTCCCCACAAGATTCAGGACTCTGAAATGCCTTCTGGAGAAGAGTCCTCCAGCTGTCATGTTTCTGGGTTCTCCCTGCAGATAGATGCTTGGCTCTTTAAGGTGATTCGTGTTTTGTTTATGGATGAATGAATGAAAGTAATTGTGGTAGTTTGGGGAAAAGGTTATGTTAGAATGTTGTCATTCTGAGGAAAAATTAATTAAGGGTATTTTGAAAAAGAAAATAGGAACAAAGTGGCAAGTTAAACATCCCTAACCTTACCTTTCTCCCTTCAGCTAAGTCTTCCAAAAGTAGGAACTATATGGGAAGGCAAGAAAGGATTGCTTCTCTTTTCTTTCTCTCAAAAAGTTCCCATAAAGAATGTAACTATATTTGAGATGAGGGAGGAATTATAAAATATTTTAGGAGTGAAATGGGATTCTGGAATTTACCCAGGTTCCCCAATTAATTAAAAGTCAGATATTCTCCAATCTGACTATTCCCTTCTATACCCCTACTTACATCCAATCTTCTTGCTCCCCAACCCCTTATTCCTTCTCTCTTAAGTCCCTTATTCCATCTGACCAGTGTTTGCCCAAATGGCAGTGCAAACACTCCAATACTTCTGCCTGCCATTCAAATACTTCCTTTGCTGACTATGCTTCAAAGGAGAAGTCATAACTGCTGTAAAGTTTAGCAACTGTTGTTACAGTTGTTTCCATGAAAACATATTCCTTGAAAACATATTCAATTCAAGGCAAACTCATTGATTTGAGACTATGTTGCCAGGGTCGAATACCTTCAGAGCTGTGATGCAAGCTCTCATATCTATGAGAACATTTCTCTCATCTCCAGCAATGTAACTAGACGGTAAGGCATGGAGAGAACACATTCTCTTTGTAAACATGCAAGTCCATTCCCTTATTCCTTTGTATGTGTTTTGTGCTGCAGTCAGAAATGCCAATTTGCAAATATGAAGTGAACAGGCTACTTTTAAAATCATGAGCGAACCAAATCTCAGCCTTTTGAGCAGATTCATGAGCTGACTTTCTCTGGAAGAGTTTGCTGTGCTTGGTTGGGGTAGGAAATATTTAAAAATCCCATGAGGGTTAAAAACCATGATCATAATCATAAAAGGCATTTGCATGACCTATAACCACCACTTCCTATCATTCCCATGCCTTTACTTACATCCAACTGAAAATACCAAGTGTCAAAACAGCCATTCTGCTTTGTAAAGGTCTATTCTGTAGAGAAGGAAAATGAAATTTCCCACCCCTTAATTTTGAGAAAGAGGACTCTCCCATAACATATATAAGGCACAGAAAACTAAATGGTGCTTGGGGCAGGTACTCCCTCCCAAATTGACTATTCCCTCACTGGGGGAAGAATTGTCGAGAAGAGGAAGTCTTCTCCCTGCTTCCCTCCCTATTTTCTCCTGGTGTGCAATGGAGCCTTGACCTCAATATCTCCATTCCCTTCCTTAGCAGCAGCTCTTCTTGGCAAAAAATCAGCCAGTAAGCCTCGCCAGATTAGGATGCAAAATATTTAACTTGAATATATTACAGCAGAGAGTTGGTTCCTATTCTGAAATATAGAAATGACTCATTGATATTCATTTTTAAATAAATCCCATTCTCATTATTGGGGAGAGCAGGTTATTTTGGTAACTCAAGCAGGATGACCTAATTAAAACTTGATATAAAAATGCAGTAAGGCATATAATACTTTACCTGTCTAAAGTAAACATAGTCAAGCACAATTTATTTTACAAGAGCATCCCTCATGCAAAATTACTAGTGAGTATATCACAACCAATTACAGGCCACTGTATATGCAAATTATTATGCTTTCAATTATTTATAGAGAGCTATGAGTTTACACAGCTCTTTATAGAGCATCAAACACGAGAGACAAGGGTGCTGAATGAGGAAATCTGAGTAGTGGGGACGTCTCCTGAAGTGACATATTTGTATGTCAGAAAAATAAAATGAAATGACTTTGCAGACAGTTAAAGAAGGGAAAGGAAAAACATCACCTGTGCTATTTCTAAAACAAATGAAAACTAGTTACCAGAACGAAACATGGACCATAAGCAAAATGGGACCATGTCAAACATTTATCCCAACTTCCATTACTCCCCATATTACTGTTTGTACTACAGCTTATGTTCTAAACTTTGTTGCTTCTCCTGAATCTTATTTACAATTAAAGACATCATAAGCAAAGCTAAAAGGCAAGAAACAACCCAAAATGCATTATTTGACTATACCTAGAAGTGAAGGATAAAATCTGAAATATATAAAAACCATAAAGATCAATAAGAAAATTGCACACTATCCAGACCCAACCATGGGGAAATTCTATATAAAAGAAATAACATAAAAAGAAACTCAAAAAGTCAATTACACATTTGAAAAGGTGTTCAACATTACCAGTAACTGGGGGAAATGCCAATCAAAATAAGATGACCTTCTGGCAAATGTTTAAAAAGTTAGTCTTATATTTGGAACAGCAAAGGGAAATAGAAACTCTCAAAAAATTGGTCGGAGTATATGTTGGTATTACTATTTTGGAGAAAACTGGCAGATGTAATCACATTTTTTTTACAAATGTATATCCAGTGTCCCCAGGCATTGCGCTTCCTATTAACCACACAGAAATGCATTTATATTGCAGACAGAAGATATGTTAATAATACCTTTTAAAAGATATTTAGGGCAGGGAAACTATTTGGTGAGATAGTGTAATAACCATGGCTACCTGTTAAATCCATAAAACTTTACATCACAAAGTGAATCCTGATGTTGATGATGAGCTCGAGTAATGATGTGCCAATATGGGTTGGTCATTTGTAATAAACAACCACACTAAGGCAAGGTGCTAACAGAAGAAGAAACTCAGGAATGGGGAGAGAGTGAATAGTATCTGTGTGCAAGTCTTAAGTTTTTCCTTCAACCTTAAAACATTGCTGTAGAAAATAAAGCTCACTTACAAAAAAAGAAGCTGAGAAAACTTTAAAGTTATCTGAAGTAGGATAATGTTAGCAGTCATAAAAGGGATGCTCTAGGAAGAAAGAGAGAGGGGTGTGTGTGTGTGTGTGTGTGTGTGTGTGTGTGTGTGTGTGTGAGTCCTCATGTCCACCTTTAACCTGTGGACAAGGAAGTTAACATGTTTTGTTTTTTCTCCCTTTTCATCTCTTTTTTATACATATTGCTCCTATTTTAGTCACCTTAAGCAGAGAAATATTAAATGCTAAGCTACCATCTGAATTAATATTACAACTTTTGGAAAATCAATTTCATTTTTATCTACATAGAATAAACTAAAAATGTGGCAGAAAAAAAAGGCCAGGAATAGCAATATCAGCATCTTTTTTAGCCTAAGGAGAATTTAAATGTTAAACAAAATGAAGAAAGAAAATATTTTTCAGTGAAAAATATTCTAGAATAAATTTCTATTTCTTTATTTTTTGTATCACTGTGTCATCAGTTCCTGCATTTTGTCTGCCACTCCCATATTTGTATCAGCTTCTTCCACATGTTCACCTCACAGTTCAAGATTTTGTTCTGTTGTTGTTTCATCCAATGTTTGCTTGGTGGATCTCATCCCTGACATCACACCTCTCCTGCTCTCACCTCTCTCCTGCCACCTGACTTATAAATCTTAATTGGATGTGGTAGTGTTGCCAGCTCTCATCTGCCTGTCATCTTCCCAGCTTTTGCATCTCTCCTATGAGGCTATCAGCCAACACGTTCAGACAAATTGAATGTCCTGTTAGCAAGTTACCAACTAATGCCTTCATGCATTCAAAGGATGGTAGATAGAGTCCGAAGATTAAAACTTAAAAAACTGAAAAAAAAATCCTTAGGTTTTCATCTGGGTTTCTGAAATATTGACATTGCACCAAGAGTGCACCGTCATCTGATATTTGGAGTCTGGAGTTGAACAAAGGATGTTGAAAGATCTGAGCCATTGCATATTGACTTGGCATAGCTAGATCCTCCTGAGCGGTACAGAAATCCAATGTAGTGTCACTTAACAGCAGCAGACACCATGGACTTGACTCAGCTGCCATTACTGGCAAGGTGACAGAGCCAGAGGAACTTCAAGATCTGACAAGTAGGGCAAAGTTTCATCAACCTAGACATGAAGCTTCTGCTTCCTCAAACATGTTTATGAAGCCATCATCTTTGCCATGAAGATCCACTGACATCTGGAAATGTCTGTCTTTGTTTGCCTGAGTTTTCATTTCAGTATTACAATTCTAGAGCAACTGTTTAAAAAAAAGAAATGATGTGATGGAAGCGACAACTTGTTTGGTCAAGACAAGTTTCCTATCAAGAGCTTAAATATATCAAGATACACTCTGTCCTTAAAAGTGGAAAGCAATTGGGAGGGAGAAAATGTGCAAATTCTGGAATGAAATGTACTGTCCCTGATGACTTAGAATTCATATCATGATATAAAAAAATTTTAACCATGACAAAATGTTTGTGAGAATATTGTTGTAGTGCTGATAATTGCAATTACATAATAAGGTAATGAGGTTATTTTATCATCAAAAAATAGTTTTATCAGAGCATTTTTTTTGAGGACCCATTGGTTGAAGCCATTGTGTTTTAGAGGTGTAAGATCCTCCCTCCAGCTGCGGCTACTAAGCCACACCCACCAGCAAAGCACCCATAATCCATCCCCATGGTCTCCTGTGCTCCCTCTCCACTTGTTCTCTCCTTTCACCTTTCTAATTTTCCTCTGGTAACCTTAGTTCTATCATCAGATTTCTAGGGTTTGTTGTTAGCTTAGTTTCATCTGACCCTTTCTTGATTGCTCTAATTCCACAAGTGACACCATTTGCTATTTGTCTTTCTCCTGCCAACTTCTTTTACTTAGTGTCATCCATTCCAGTTCATTCACATAGTTGCAAATGACAAGGATTTATCTTTTTTGTAACTGCATGGCATTCCATGGTACATGCACATCATATCTCCTGATTCACTCATTTGTAGTTGGACAATTAGATTTTTCCTACATTATCTATTGTAAATAGTCTCAAAGAACGTATTTCCTTTCAAATTTGTGTTTATTCTTCAACTAAATACCTAAGAGTGGAATTGCTGGATCACAATTGGTTCACCTAATGTTTTGAGAAAACTCCCTACTGTTTCCATAGAGGTTGGGACAGTCTACTTTTCCACCAATAGTTATTATTGATCTTTCTGATATGGGTCATACTCACAGGTGTGAAGTGTTATTGCATTATGTTTTGATTTACATTTCCCTGTCAGTAAGCAATGAACATGTTTTCATATGTCCATTGACCGTCTGAATTTCTTCTTCGGAGAAGTGCCCATTTAGCTTTTCTGCCAATTTTTGTATTTGGTTACTCTTTTTCTTCTTGTTTCATTATATGAGTTCTTTCTGGACTTTGATGTCAATCCCTCATCAGATGTATGGTGTACAGATATTTTCTCTGAATCAGAGAGTTTCCTTTTGTATAAGTGATGGCTTCTTTCACTGTACAGAAGTTTTTCATTTTGTTTTGGTTTTTTTTGATTTGATGAGTCCCAAATATTTGTATGTTCTTCTATTTTCCTTGTTGTTGAAGATGAATACAAAAATATATCTCTGAAACCTATGTTTTCTTTTATGCACTGTAAGGTTTCAGGTCTTACATTCAAGTATTTATCCATTGAGAACTAATTTTTTGCATGGTGTGAGATAGTGGTCCAGTTTAATTATTTTGCTTAGAGCTGTCCAGTTATCCCAGCATGATTATTGAAGAGACTTTCTTTACTCCAAAGGATATTGTTGGCCCCTTTGTCATAGATTAACTGCCCATATTGGTGAGGATTTATTTCTCAGTTTTCAATTCTATTTAGTTGATCTATGTATCTGTGCTTTTTGATACAGTACCATAGTTTTTATAGTTATAGCTTTGTTGTTATAACCTGGTATTCTTTTAACTACATGGACTTGTTTGTTTAGTTCCTGCTCCATGTTTGGAAAGTTTTCCTCTATTATTTCTTAAATGATTTCTCTGTTTCCTTTCCTCCCCCCCTTCTATAATACCTATTATTCTTATATTGTTTTTCATTGTAGAGTTGAATAATTCTTGAAGTGTTTCTTCATTATTTGTTTTAATATTGGTCTTTCTTATAACTGAATTCTTTGTGCATTCTCATCTTCAACAAATTTGTCTATTATATTTTCATAGCTTTCTTCAGAAAATTTTAATCTTTTTTATCTTTTGGTATCTTGACTGTCATGTTCTGATTTAAAGCTTCAATTTTGATCTTCTGTTTACAATTCTTATTTCTCATGATAACCATTTATTTTTCCTGAATTGTCTTGTATACCTTTGATCAGTTTTTCTGTGGTTTCTTTCATTTATTTGAATTTTTAATCACAGCAACATTGAATCTATACATCATAGTAATAAACTATTTACCGTGTATTTTCGGTTGGGTTCAGGAGATGTGTTCTCTCTCTGTGATGTGGCAGATCCCTGAGGACTTGGATAGCCTTGTCTTGTGTTTTCCATCTCCCCATTATTTGCTTTCTGAATATTAAAGGTCTAGATTCTCAGATTCTCCAGTAGATGGCACTATTTGTCAGAAAGAATGAATCTGTAGTGGCTCTTCCATGAGTGAGGGAGGTTTGGGAAGGGGATCCAACTCTCATGAGTGTGCTATATACAAGCTTTGCTCATGCCTATGCTAGTACTGTTAGTTCTTCTCTCTGTGCCTCAGACCCAGATCTCTGCAATCTATGGGCTAAGCACTGGCACTTTCCAATATGGCATCCACTCAGTCCCTGTATCTATCTGTTCAATAATAGAAAATTAATGGCGTGAGTCACACTTTTCTGATCTTTACCTTCCTTGTTGGGAGCTGCATATATTTGGTTTACCACAGACATCACATCAATATCTCCTGTGACCAGATCTACAACAATCAATTTTGACCTCCCCTCCAAGTACAAGTACAAGCCATGGTTTCTGCCCTGCTATCTTCCTCTTCTGGCACTGTCTATGGTTGCTCTGAATCAAATTCCCTCCTTGTTTCTTCTGTCAGCTGAGTCAGCATTGATTCCTGGTAATTGTGAGGTTCTTTGGTTGTTCCCTACATTGCAGAACTCTCCAGGTTTGGGGCCAATATGGACTTTTCAGTTTATTTTTGAGAAAATGAAATAGGGAACTGCCTTCTGCACCAAATTTCCATTCTTCCATCAGGAGGAAAACTTGTCTAAAAGTTACAAGTGAAAAAAGAGATAGTTGGTTTAGAATACTACTAAACCAATGCACTTTTTTTGAATAAGTGCAGTAATATAATAACACTAGAACTGTCTGAGAAAATGTCTTTCTTCTTTTAATCTTCTCTGAGCCATAGGATGAAATATAGATTAAAGTACAAGGAAGTAAACTAATAAAGTAGAAGATAATCTTTATGATGATAAGGAAATATTTATATATCTATATGATACAAATTATCCAGAAACAACACTGTATTGGCACCTTTTGTTAGTTATGTTAAATTGTAAAATAATACCTTCTCTTTCAAATAAAGGATGTATGTCAGAAAAAAAAATTCCATTACCCACATCTCATTCTGTCCCTTCAAAATCTATGCAACAGTGTATAGTGTGTTCCTACATCTTATTAATTAATTAATTAATTAAAGTGGGTATTGTTCTGAATGTCAAGATTATTAACATAATGTTGAAAATATAATTTCATGGATTCACCCTCTTAATATTTTGTGATAAAATTGAGTATGTAATTCATTCATTCCTACCAAACTTAAGTTGCACAAATACACTGTGCTAAGAAATAGTGATAAATGAGGAAATGAACAACTTTTGTCTTCACAGGGTCTAAAATCTAGAGAAAAAAAGACAGTTGTTGTAATAAACTATAATTATTAAAATAGAAAAAAAAACATATTCTACCAAACATAGACCAATAAATGTCAAAATGTGAAAATCCAAAATCAGAACAACTATGTCAAAATGTATTATAATATTATGTAATGAAATTCTATTGACTATAAAACAATTCAACTGGAAAAAATAGCAAGTGACTGATTCACATTTGTTTCATGAGAGTGGTATTAAAAGAAGTCAAAGGTCATTTTTTTACCTGATGCCATACCATTTACTTCATCTAAAAAAAAAAACCAAAAAACAGAACAAAAAACCCTGATCAACTATCCCCTTTGTGTATAAGTATTAATTTTTGAAATTAGGAGCTTCTATATTCATTTCACACTCCATTCGGAGTTCTACAAACTGCAGGGAAGGAACCAGTGGTTTTGGATGAAATATCAGTTTACTGAAATTATAGCACTCATGCTGTATGTCAACCTCACAAAACACCATATGATTGACTTCTCATCTTGTGCCATATAGGTAGAAGGGATAGAAAATATCCTCATCTTGCTCTCATTCAATTGATTTGCATTATCCCTTTTGGGATCATTTATTACTACAGTTATTGCAAAATTGTCAGTCTTGTTAACTTTTCTGGTGGAATTATATTACTCATTTAAAGCTGTAATTTGGCATATTCCGCATTAATTATCATACACAGAAACTTACGGCTTACAAAGTACTGGTATTTTCAGTTACCTTTTTTGCTGTACCTTATTGGAGCTCTTCGATCATTTGTCCAGTTAGATTATTTAGTTTGGAAAATACATATGTAGAGTTCTATACTTTTCCTACTATATTCTATTGTTAGCTATGAGTAATTTTGAAAGACTTCTTCCTTTCTTTTTTATTTTCATTGATATATTTTAATGATTAAGCTAGTGTATTGACTTATTCATTTTTTTAAAAATTGGTTAAGACTGTATTTGTTGAAGAATTTTTTTCTTCATTTTTATATTCTTTTCAGAGTTTTATTGTTTAATCATTCACTTAAGAGCTACAATCTCAAAAAAAATAATGACTATACAGAAGCATAAGAAATTTAAATCCAAAGAAAGTAGACAATAATACATATATGATCAGACATAAATTATATAGAAAGCTAATAAACAATAGAGGATATCAATAAAATCAGAAGTTTAATTGCTGGAAAAGATAATAAAAACAAAAATACAAAACAAGAGATATCAAATCAAAATACATACAATATTCTAAATCCTAAAAACCTAAAATGGTTATATAATAATATTGTATAATTGCTTATTACTAAATTTGAACTGACATAGATGAAAAAGACTGTTGATACTGCCCTTTAATGAGTGGGAAAACTGAACATATAATTAAAAAAAAATTCCTGGCTTCTTGTATTTTCAAAATATTCAGTACCTAACATAGCAATATAATTTCTAATATACCTAATAGCTATTACTAACTGGTCACTTAAAACAGTGTCAAATACACACATGGGAAGTGCAAGTAATGCTTCTAGAAGGAAATATGACTATAAAAAAGCTAATAAAATGTATTTTTGATACTGATAATGTAACTCCTTTTAAATGAATTTGCCAAAAACATGTGCAATACTTGTTCTGTTTAAAAAACATTATAAATTCAAGAAAAGTCAGGATTTAATAAAAAATAGTGGGCTATATAAATTTTATGTACCAACTATGGGTTAGACAGACTAATAATTCTGTAGGATTGATATCCAACATATCAAACATATATTGACATTAGAAGATACAAAATATTATGTAATGAACAGAGAAATTTATCAAAGATACAAGTACAGCATGCTTTTAGCTTTATGCTCTTGCCTAAGTAAGTAGACCCTATGAGAACATATCTCTTGTCAGCACACTGCATCTACAACTACTCCAAGTTTCCACTATTCAAATACATATATATATGTATATACACATACATATGCATATATATATGAGCATATTAGCCCTGAGCAGCCTTCCCCTATTTTTAAAGAAAAAATCATAAACTTTTTATACAAATGGTACAATTTGTATAAAATTGTTAAGAACAGGGAAATAATGAAAACAAATGTTTGCATCAGATTCTAGGATGCTGTGAGTAAAAAGAATATATTGAGTAGTGAAAAGATAGATAGTAAGAACAAGGACACAGAAGTATTTTCCTACCCTGAGCCAGGAAATGTCCAAAATGAGATGCAGCAGATCAAACTGACACATGACAATTTTGCTTAGGATAGTCTTAAATCAGAACCCATCACCTTACTTCACCTATGTGCCTCTCCTTCAAAGGCAATTCACAGTGTGAATATATCAATTAATCCAGATCCTGGAAAGGATACATTTCCAGTTTGTTTAGGTTTGCTCTAATGCCTCATTATAGCTATTACCACTACATCAAAGAAGTAGGTACTGTGCATAAGGGATAATTAATGGGCTTTAAATTTAGTGGTGCTGGGCAAGAATGAGTGATTACTGTTGTGAAAATGATGGTAGTGAAAATGACCGAGCTATAGAATCTAAAATAAAGTCTAACCAGGTGTAGAGTTTGTATTGATATTGGGACTCTAAATCCTGAGAGACACAAAAGATCAAAGATTAAAGGGTTGGAAATCACTTACTTCTATCATAACACTTAAATTTTAGTCTCTCAATTTTTCTTTCCTTTCAATGGTCTGTGATTTCCTGAGTATATGGTCTGTATCATCTTCATCTGTATAAACCTCCCACTGATCAGTGTCTGGCACAGAGAAGAAAGGTAACAAATGTAAGTTGAAAATAAATTTATGAGTAGAGCTAAAGGGAGATAAAGATAAAAACATGCCTTCCACAAGTGAAAACAATCAGGTTATCCTGTATGTCGATATTAGAGCCTTGTAAATTTCAGAGCTTAGTATTTCAAGTACATGGCTAGACAAAGCATTCCAACTTCTAAACAAACTCAAGAGCAACATCCATGCATGTTTTCATCAAAGTATTGTAGAAGCTAGGAAGAAGCAGTTTTTCAGCACCAAAAAATTAGTAAGAATTTTTCTTATTTCTGCTGCAACTTAATTGAGGAAATAATAAATAATTGGATTACTAGTCAAATATGTTCCAATTTTTAGGCTCTCCAAATTTGATTTCAATTCTCAATTTTCTGATGTCAGTAAATGATGTACTGTATGAATACAGAGATAAACAGATGAGGTAACCTCTTAAGATCATTCAAATTTCAAACCCAATGTTTTCAAATTATAACATAAATTCCTCATTTTAAAGATATATATTTTGCGTAATTGGAAACATTTGGAAAACATACAGTTTAAAATATTTCAAACTAAAGCTTGGTATTTGTATGGAATCTTATTTGTTTGCTTGGGAACTTAACTAAGAACATGATCAGTCTATTTTAAGTACTAGAAACAGGATTTTAGTGGAGAATATATTTTCAAAAAGTTAAGTATATATACTCATGAGCTCATGAATATATATTATGCCTCTATTATCAAAAGATTTCACTAAACTTTGAAGTTTCAAAATATATTTTAAACTCAATATATTTTACGTAACTCAACACTTACATTATATTTTCTAATTTATTCATTGAGCGTATTGGTGTCTCTTTTCTGTGCCTAACTCCATCCTACATGTTTGGAGAAGCAAAAAATAATGATAATATCAGACCTGGGATATAAAATGTCTTTTTCCCCTTCCAGGTACAAGCATTAGCTCATGATACACTCTCAGTACCCTTTTCATCCTAGAATTCAGGCAGTCACTGTGAGCTAGGAATTTTGCGAGAAGTGGAGAGCAAGGTCACCCAATTTGCCATTCCTGATATATGACACCAGAGGACTCACAGTCTAGCTAAAGACAGTTTCATACTGCATGGATGTGATGTGTTTTCAGGCAGTATTTTGATAAGTGGGAACTGCATGAATTCAGTGGAGGGAGAACTCACTTCAAGCGAGCACAGGTATAAAGGTGAATTCATGTAATGGATCTGCCAGTGGGTCTTGAAGTATAACTTCAATTGTAAATAGAGGAGGATTTCTAAAAGAATAAAACATTTCTTTAAAAGTGGATAAAAGATAAATGGGATCTAGATTTGTTGTGATGCAAAGTAATATTCAAAATGTTTATAATCAAACTAAAGGACAAGAAATAGTCAAAATTAACAAACTGACAATAAAAATGAAACATTCAACAGAAGAGGGGGAGGGAGGGAAGTGAATTGGGGGAAGGATGGAAGTGAAACAGGGGATGGAGGAACACAAAGGAAAATGGTGATGGATCACAGGTGACATCGTAGTGGGAGAAATAAGGGAACTCCAACAATGTAAACAAAATGTTAAATAAAATAAAATAAAACTCAAAAAATGTATGCTCATTAATTTCTTAAATCCCAAAGGAAACACCAATTTTAGACTATTTTAGTGTGTTTAAGTCCTCTCCCCCACCTATGCTTCTCATGAGTTCTTCAGACAGGCAGCTTGTGTCTTTCTAGCTAGAGTTTAAATTTTCTAGTCTATCACCTCTTATCCCCTTGAGATTTTATTTGTCATTCTCTGTGCAAGTCATAAGCACATGGGCATTTCCTTGAAAAAAAAAAAAAATAGAGTACTTGGGTGACAATAACTTCTCATGGGCAGACTGAAATGAGCTTAGGAATAAATGTTGGTGTAAATGGTCCCTGTCGCTGGAAATCATCTGGGACAGGCTACTTTTTGGGTTTGCATTTTACTCATCATTCATCATCGATCTATTATTATATTCAACAAAAACATATTGGATTTCAAATACCCACAAGGTTTTGTCCAAAACATTGAAGTTAAAGATGAATAAGAAATGAACCTTTCCTTCAAGGATCAAATATTGAGTAAAGGCTAAAAAAAGATAGCTTTTTAAATGAACTGAACAATAACAGATAGATTCAAAGAAAGTCTTGAGAATTCTAAGAATGAAGTTATAACTTAACTTGATGAAATGATAGGTTGAGGAAGATTTCAGGAAGTGATGTTAGTTAGCAATTTCTGTTTCACTTAAAGATAGGAATATATTGTTCATCTCACCACACCTTGGCTACTATTATTTGTTATAATGGTAAAATAATATTATCCACGTAATTTTCATTTATGTCTGTATTTGTATTTTAGAAACAAAGGACCCTCTCTTCCAGTGATGTTACCATAGCACTCCCACCCATAAAGCACCCAAAATCTGTGACCACAGTTTCTTGTGCTCCCTGAATTTGCCAATTCTGTAGTCAGTTTCACAGGATTAGCTTTTGAGTTTGACTTTATCTATCTTTTGTTTACCTTCTTTATATCCGTGTTACTTTGGTTTGACTATAATACACAACTGAATAACCTTTGACTTCAAACCAACATCCTATCCACAGTGTAAGGCTGCATTATCATAACTTAAGTTTACAATTTGTGCTGATGATTTAGAATGATGAGTAATACAATGGCAGCTGGTAATGGTTTGCAGATGATACAGGGAGACCCACTTCCTTTTGGCTATGAAAATAAATTGACTTAGATTAGTGCTTTTGCAAACATTGTCTCTCAGTTGGTAGCATCAGCAATACCTACTAGCTTAAAGAAAAGTGAATTCTCAAGTTCCACTTCAGACCTACATAATCAGAAACTCTGAGGAGAGGAGAGGTAGGAACCTGGTAATTGTACCAAGAATTTCTGGTACACTTAAAGTTTAAGAATAGCTTCCTCAGATAGGAACTGGATAATGTGATAACAGTGAACATTAGTTTCTAAAAGGTAATAGCAGAAAAGTAAGTTGGGATATCAAGAATAGATATCCCAAAAGAATATTGTGTAAAAGTTCAGCTTCCAGCTCTTCAACTTTAGTCATGAATACAGTATTTGGGGGTTGGGGAGAATATGAAGTAGAGTGTAAAGCTTTATTCTATTTCTTTAAATTTTCTAGTGAGCTATTAAAGGCATTTAAGATAGATCTTATAAAAAATCACATGATTATCATTGTACATCAAAGTCTCCAATTCTGTCTATTATACTCTATTTCTAATCTGTGCCAAAAAGTATGAGAATCTCTATGTTGACATTTTACCATTTTAACATTCATTTTAATGATATAATATAAAAATTCCACTTTACTAGAATTATCCATAGCATAAATACTCTATAATAGGACATTTTAATTTCAATAGCAAAAATTTTGTGCTCTTGCATCACTCTCAGAATGATGGATAAGAGCATTCAAATTAGGTTTTTAGCACAACCTTTGGACTACATTAGCAAAAATAAATATTAACATAAGAAATATATGATGGAAAATCTTTAGCACTATACAAAAATTAATTCAAAATGGTATATTGATCTTTAAGTCACCTAGAATAAAATGTGTTAAGCAATTCTAAATATTTCTTTAGCAAAAGACCTCAATATTTTATACATTTTTTAGACAATCTAAGTAGGAATAACTTATTAAGCATCAAGATAAATATTGATAGCTTGGATAGGAAATTAATAGGTCCATGTAGGCAGAATTTGATGATTAGAGAATATATCCCTGTAAGTGGCTATAAAATCAACTTCTTTTAAGAAAAGATATTACTTTTGACTGCTTACTAAGAAAAAAGAATAATAAATATATTAGTATATCACTTTCAGATCACTAGTGATTTGGATGAACTAGTTGATTTATAGGGAACATAAAATCCTGAGAAAAAAAGCACATCAAGTTGAATGGATAAGTTACCACTAGTGTACTCTTAACCTAGTTAAAAGAAATTATCATACTGTATGCTTTTGTAAATCAAATTGCTATTAATAAAAAGCTCACTTCAAATAATTGATAAATTTTAACATTAAAAACATGAATAAAGATGTTAACATGCAAACAATATCTTAAAAAAAGTGAATATAGTAACACCTGATGAAGTAGATTTTAGAACACATTTAGCTGCATCTTACACATTTATTATATCCTACTGCTAGGTATTCATCCAAGTGAAATAAAACTATTTATTTAAAAACTTTTACATGAAAGTTTATAAATTAGTTTATAATTGTTTTAAACAGCCAGAGGCCCACATTCCCCTTAAATTGGTAATCAATTAAATTGTAATATATCTATGAAATGGAGTATTACTCAGCAATAAAAACAGATTATTGAAACTTACAATGAGTATTAGTCTCAAATTCATTACATGAAAGAATGTAGACATAGTGGTTATCTATCAATGGCTGTATTTATATGACTTTATAAAAGGTAAAATTATAGGTGTTATAAGAAATATTAGGTGCTAATTATGAAGAGTGGTAGGAGACTGATCACAAGACAAAGATAAATTTGGATATTATTATGAAAAGTTCCTATCTTTATTATGATAGTAATTGAGGGAAATAAGCACTAGTTAAATTGCATAGAATTATATACCAGTGAATTTGTTTGTAGATAAGTTGAAAATAAAATTTAAAAATATTATGAGGAATATAATTGATTTGAAGAGAAAAAATTCTGCTGAAAAAGAGATTAGACTATTCAAGTGTTCTACAGTATAATAAAAGCAACTTTTCTTTAAGGTAACTATTACAAATATATATTTAATAGAATATCAGTAGAAATATTTGTACAATGATATATATGTATTTATTTTAGATTTCTGCTAGCAAAATGGTCCAATCTAGTTTTATTTTTCCTCAAATTTAACAAGACTACCCTCTTTTTAATTAGGAATATGTAAACATATATTTAATAAAGCTATTTTACTGCTTTTTGAGATTCTTGCGTACTTTTTTAGATTTTTTATGGAAGTCAGAATATATATTTTTAATTTGTATCACAATTTGCCTTCAAGTATTTAAACCTATTCATATAGGTAAATAATAGAGTAGCATTACCTCTCTCCTATTCTTTCTACTTTTGTTGCCATATATGATTTCAACATAAATTTTAAATCCTGTGATATTTCATTGATAGTATTTTTAGAAAATAATTTACCTTTTTACATGTAAATATTATATTACATATATATTTACCTAACATATAACTATATATTTAAGGAATTAATAATATGTATGCATGGTATTAGTGCCTCATCTGTGTAATTTCTAATATTTTAATGAATAGATGTTAAACCACCAATGAATGTCTTCTACTGTATTTTCTTTACTGTATCTCATAGTTCAGTCCTTAGCAACATGTTTTCTTAGCTTTTATTGGACTAACAAAGGTATATTTTGTGCCTCCTTTTTTGAAAAATAATTTTATTAGATATAGAATTCTAATTTGTTTTCAAGACTTTAAATATCCCCCTCCATATTTTGTGTGTGTGTGCATGACATATGATGATATACTGATGTGATATTTATTTATCCCCTGTATTAAAGTTTTTCATCTCTAGTTGGCTAAGATTTTCACTTTATTTTTGGTATTGAGTATTTTGATTATGATGTCCACTTTTTTTTTTTTTACCATTTTTACATTCTGTATTTATACATAGTAGGGTTCTCTATGATTCTTCAATCTGTTATTTGTATTCTTTTTTTTAATTTACAATATTTCCAATTATAATTTCAAATACTTTCTGTGCCAAAATTCTCTCTCAGTTTCCTTCATGAAGACAATTAAATTCATGTTAGATGCTTGGCGATTTTCTTACAGTTGTTGTGTATTCCATTTGTTGATTGTCCTATTCTCTCCTTTTTATCTTCCTGAGGAATAATTTCAATTGACCAATTATTATTTTTTCCTAACTTTTAGCCCTGATATAGCATGTTCAATCAATTCATAAACTTTCAAAATAAGTCTTCATTTTGATACTATTTTTTTTATTTCAAGCATTTCCATTTGATTTTTTTTTTCTCTGCTAAAATACTTCACATGTTTATTCACATTGCAAACCTTTGCTTGGTTCTTCAGCATATTATTCATAGCTATTTTATGGTTCCCATTTTCTCTAGATCTTTTTCTTTCAAGTATTTTATCTCTTAAATAGGCTATTCTATTTTTCCCTGCTTTACTGGGGTACCTCATAAATGTTTTGAATAGAAAACAATTCCAATACATTAAAAAAATAGAGTGCAAATTAAAAAATATTCAGCACCATATTTAGGCATACCTTTTCTTTGGCTAGGGATTTGATGTGAGAGATCAAGAAAGATAGCAAACTGGCTTTGGGTTTTGTCTCCACAGTATTTCTCAAAGCTCAATAGTTTACAACCGTCATAGTGGAAGCATCTATTACCTTGTGCATAATAAAGGACCTAATTTTCTCACTGTTTAGGCTCCACCTTGTCTCTCCAAGCACTTGTCCCTCCTGCAGTAGTAGACTTGTTGCTTGCAACTGGTTGCTTAATTCACAGTGGGGGCCAGAGACTGAACTGTGATTCTCCTGCCCCATCCTCAACCATACACAATGATTTTGGGACGTGGAGTGAGACTTCCTCAGCATCCTTATCTTCCTATGGCAACCAAATCCTGTCTGGTGTCTTTGAGGGTAAGTTGCATAGTGTCTGTCCAAGCTCTAGTTCCTCACACCTGTCCTTTCTTAAGGAAATGTGACTTTTTCCTCTACTTAATTCAGATTAAATATCTTTACCTGGATAGATGGTCTAGAAAATATTCTTGACCTTCATTCAGTCACTTTAAAGGCTTTATTGTGGAATGGTCAAAGGAAGTGAAAGTATCTTCTACCAGTAACAGTCAAAGCAACAAGTGCTTCAATGAGCAGGTTCTCTCCCATCTTCTGCCCAACCCTGGACTTCTTATGAGCCCAAAGTAGAAACAGATGAAAAAGGAATCTTAAGAGCAGCCCTCCTGGAGTCCAGGGTCCTCCGGTATTCTCAACTGCCACATTAGACCACACTTGATCTTTAATAATTCATTAAAATTGCAACTGCTTTATTTTTAGCGGCTTTTATAAAGACGATTTCTTCCACCTGTGCTCGGTGGATGGTAGAAGAGTGTGTGTGTTCTCTCTTTGAAGGCTCTTTTTCTGTTTGAAACTCAATCCTCTGTTTGCATAATGACATCAGTTCTCCGGTGGAGTCATGAAAAGCTGCTCACTTGTATATTTTGAACTATTTCTCATTGTTAAGATGGGGCTTTCTTCTGTGACTTCCTAAGTAGCAGGAGAATGCCAATCCCAAATTAATTCTGAATCTTTTTGCTCTCCTTTATGGAAACTAGGCAGAAAATGAGTATGACAATCAAAAATTAAAAGCTCAATTTTTTGAGTATGTGTGAAATTAAAGATAGAGAAACCCCCCCCCCAACACACACACAAAGGCATAGGTAGCACCTCTTCTATTCAAAACAAATTCAAATCACAAATCAAGCTTATTTTTGATAAAAATAAATAAAAATACATAGGGACAGTTATAGATTAAAACCTTAAAAATGTGTGAAAATGAAACCCAAGTGTGCATTTTCATTTTAAAATGCTGTGAAGCTAATTTTGGAGGAAATTGAGTTTGTTTTGTAAGTTAACTAATGTTATTACATTGTGGTCATAGTTGTGGAGTAACTGAGTTAATCAGGCTTTTTACAACACTATCCTATAAGGCTACCACCTGTGGCTTTGATTATGTTCATAATGAAGGAGGGGGGGTGCACCCATAATAATGGACACCTGGACCAAAAGAGTGTGGGTGTGTGCATGTGTAAGTGTGCTTACCTGAGCATAGAAGCAGGGCTAGAAGTAGTGGCAGCAATGCCAGAAAGACAGTGACTACCAGCAAAAGTGAGTGATGTAAATATGGAAGATGGATGGGTGAGGAGAGCAGAAAGACTGCAAAGATTTCCCATACCTGCATGCCATATACACAATTAATATGACTGCTTCTTTTCTTGGTTGTCAAAAAACTATTGTGCTTTTTTCTATGTATTTTATGGTTGCAGGTCTCACTTCCAGGTCCTTTATCCATTTTGAGTTAATTTTTGTACAGGATGTGAGGGTGTTATCCTGGTCCATTTTTTTACAAGTTTTGATTCAGTTTTCCCAGCACCATTTACTGAAGATGCTATCCTTGTTCCAGGGTATGTTTTTTGCCCCTTTGTCAAAGATTAATTGACTGTATAGGTGTGGTTTTATTTCCGGATATTCAATTCTGATCCATTGGTCTGTTTGTCTGTTTTTGTACCAGTACCATGCTGTTTTAAGTATTATGGCTTTGTAGTACAGTTTGAAGTCTGGAATAGTAATACCTCCGTTCTCTCTTCTGTTTGTCAATAGGGTTTTGGCTATTCGGGGTCTTTTGTTGTTCCATATGAATTTCAGT
>PVHY01004629.1:0-47120 GCA_004024945.1 Uropsilus gracilis
CCGGCTTGCACAGTTTCAGCTATTCCTGGCTCAAGCGGGGGTGGGGGGGTGGGGGGGGGCCCTCTGCAGCGCTCCCCCGCACACTCTGCGTGCTTGTGTGTGTATTTTTCAGCTAAATTACTGGTTTTACCTGAAGAGCGTAAAGTAGGTGTGCTAATTTACCGCTCGGCAGATAAAGCTGCAGCGTGGGGCCCTGTCTGGGAAACCTGTAATACAACATCATTTTACTAACGCACCCGAGAGCAGCTTGACATCTCGAGTTGGGCCTGTGATTAAAGTTGTAGTCGTCATTTCCCCCCAACCCCCCTCCTCCCTCTCCCTTCCTCCACACGGAGAACAGATTAAAGTCTAAATCATAGATCTCGGTTTTCTTGCCATCGCACTGATATTCACAGTACACAGTTTGACACAAAGAGTAAGTTACACATCACAAACAACAGCTCTGCTCTTTACCGCCCAGAATTAATTTCCCATTTGCTAAGCTTCCTTTCTCTCGGAGGAGCCCATTTTCCTGTGGAACGGGGTTCTTGCCCTTCTAGAAAAGACCATTCCGGGTCAGGACTGGCTGGGAAGGGTAGCCCAGCTCAGCTGGTTTGGCTCCTATGGCTCCCAAGAGGACCGACCAAACCAGAGTGTGGCATTCTGACGTGTCCCTGTGTGTTTGTGGGAGATGTGGAGCTGCAACTGGTCTCCTGAGGGTGAGTCAGGCATGTCCCTACCCCCCACTGGTGGAATCAGGCTAAGGGGGATGGGCCGGCGGTTGCCAGCTGAGCTGGTGAATCCCTGCTCTGGGAACCTGTCATCCAAAACTCTCACTGCCCTGCACCCACGGGACCTCAGGGACTGCAGTTGCTTCTAGTTGCTGTCGAGGCTTGGCCAGTAGAAGGTTCCACAGTGAGGTGGGAGGAGAGAGGTCAGGTATTCTTTTTGCTTTCTGCTATCGGCTGTGAGGCTGTGGCTCCGGGCACCGCTGCCCACCTCTGTGCTCCTGTGGGGTAGTCCTTCTTCCAAGGCTCCTGCGGGGCTCTCGTGAGACCATCCTGCCCCCCCCCCCCCAGGCTCCAGGCTCCAGGAGCTTCCCTGCCCTTTTGGGTTCCCTTAACCCTGCCAGTTTCTGTCAACAGCCCCTTTGGTGTTCTTGGCTCTTGAGTTGAGCCATCTGGGCAGATTCTGTTTCCTCTGAAACTCAGAGGACCCTGAGTGATGCCTGTGGGGTACCCATTCTTTGTTGAGGACTCTTGTTTGGCCAGCCTACAGGCATGCACAGGGTAGCCAGGTCTCCCCATGTATTTCAGGCAACCAGGGGCCTCCAGAGCCCTTTGCATTTGGCCAGCACCTGCGCATGTCACCGCAGGGACCGCATGACGAACCATTTGGGGAGTGTCTGCTTTGGCTCATGTATGTGGACATAGAGACCAGGAGAGGCTAAGTCACTTCCCCAGGGTCACCCTTCTCAGGCAACAGAGCCCAGCTTTGAACTTGGGGCCAGCTGCTGTGGGGCTGAGTGACTTGCTCTGTACTGTGTGGAAGAGACACCTTTCTGAACTCACAGAGGACACACCAACATGAGTGCATGCACAGCACACTCATGCCTAAGTGCGTTTCTGCAGCAATAGATAAGCGTGGCCATGAGGCAGCGCCAGAAGTGCTGAAAGCTAGAAGTGGCAGATGGGGTGGGGAAATCAAGGGGGCCTTTTGGAAGAGGTACTTGAGTACTGAAGAGGAATCAGAATCCAAATGGAGACAGAGGGAGCTCGGCAAGCCTCTCTCCTGGAGGTTGCACCGGCATCCCCAGGGTGGGCAAGGGCTTTGGAAATGTAGATTCCCCAGATTCATTTCTGACTTACTGAGTCAGAACCTTGGAATCTGATTTGAGGGATACTGATATGCAGCCAGACTGGGAACCACAGCCCCCGCTTCCATCTACGTAGGGTGGTTACAGGGGAGGGGCAGACAGGCTCAGTGTCAAAGCAGCTGTCCCAGAGCCAGGAGGAATCCAGCACACTGCTCACCCACCATGCACTCAGGGGGCAGACAGACACGCTGGCTCTTAGACCTTGGTCTCACAACCCTCCCCTTCCCTGCCTTACTGCAGTTGGTCTTCAAGATGGCAAGCGGGGGGTGGATGAAGGTGGTGGCAAAGCGAGAACGTGCCTGGAATAACATGACATTTAGAAATATGAATCAGCTGGCACTTTCTGTTTTCTCATCCTCCCCTCTGCACCAAACATCCCCCCCCCCACCAACCAGGCTTTCTTCCAAGCCTGGTAGAAACACCAGACCTGGACATCCAGTCTGGATATGGAACCAGCAAGGGTCACCCACCTGGATGGGTGACTGGAGCCCTGAGCTCCTGGCTGAACACTGCCTTTCCTGCTGTGTGACTTTGAGCAAGGTGCTGCACCTCTCTGGGCCATAGCACTAAGATATTCATTGTCCATCCTGTCAGTGTCCTTGAGCTACCGTGGGAGGGATGAACCTGCCCAGCTGGCTCCTCCGCCTGCTGTTCTGGGATTCCACTGGCCTTCCATCCTTTGGTCCCGAATAACTAGAGCTCAGGATGGGGCAGATTTGAGGGTGCTGGGGGGGAGGTAAGATGTGGTGGTGGTGCAGGGGGCAGGGGAGAGGGAGGAAAGCCAGGCTGGAGAAAAGAGTGACACAGAGAAAACCCAGCAGCTCAGGTCAATGTCCCACCTCTTTCAGACTCTGTCAAGTCGAAAAGAATGGCTCAGAAACAGAGGTCAGTCTTAGCCACATCAGCTTCCATCTCCACAGCAACGTGCAGGTGGATGGGGTAGGGGTAAGTGGAGTGTGCAAATGGTCCCCTGGATCTCTGGTAACTTGTGCCTCCACAATGCCTGAGGTCAGAAGTTGGGTATCCCCCTCAGTTTCACTGTGGAAACCCCTAAGGCAAAGGTTGTCTGGATTTCTCTGCCTGTACTGTCTCCAGTCTGCTGGACTGGCAGGTGGAGCGAAGCAGCTCAATTACCATCCCCCACCCCCCAGATCAAGCCTGACTCACCTCCTGTCTCTGCAGTCTGACATCATGTAGGATGCACAGTGGGTACCCCAGGGACACCCAGGGGCTGTGCCCATGTGCCCTGTTGGGGGTGCTGTCAGTCCTGGTGGGCTTGAAACCCAGTCCAAGAGGAGTGTCATGGGGTATGGCCCCTTCCAGGCCCTCCGCGGCCTCATCTGAAATGTAGTGGTCAGGCTCGTGGAGCTGAGGAGCACTGTCCGCTCCCTCCATAATTCTCTGCTTCCACAGAATGGACCAGAACTGTGTCTGTCTCTTTAGCTACCAGGTACACAGAGGCTGAGACTGGCTGGCACCCCGCTGGTGCTCAGTTCATTTCTGTGGGGGCAAAGAGGAAAGAGATGGGGTCACCTTGGGATGTAGGGTCATTCCCTGCCTCTCCCTTGAGGTCAGGCTGCTTTCCCTTGACTTTTCCTCCTGGACACTGCCCGTGCTGATGGAGGTTGTCCTGGTAGGGATGGAAAGGAGGAGCACTGGAGGAAGCTCCTCGGAAAACAGAGCTACATTCTAGAGACTAGAGAAATTCTGCTGCAGTTCTCCAGGCTTCTCCCTCTAGGAAACCCTCTGGACAGCAAGAAGGGTTGAGCACCCCAAGTTTTGAGCATTGGTAACTTACCTCCACCCCAATAGAGGGTGTGTGACTTTGTAGAGCTGTGCCATGCTGGACGGGCAGTTTTAGACTGGCCACTGAGCAAGGGTGGTGGTGTGGGTGGTTTGTTGAGAGCAATGCACTCAGGAAGTGGGAAACCCAAAGGTGGGGAGACTTTCCATGCTCAGAGTCTATCTGTGGTTCTTCTCCAGGCTTTGTCACCTCTCACCTGCTCTTGACTATTAGTCAGAAATAGATCTCCATCACCCTTATGTGTAACCAGCCTGCGGTCATAGCACCCTGCCTCAATGAGGGCTGGTCCCACCAATATCCGGGCCAACCTCAGCTCCCAGCCCAGGCAGGAAGCACCTCATGGTGCCTCCATCAGTGGTGGGGCTGCCCTGCCCATCAACTAGCTGGAAAAGTTTGATTTACTTTTTGGTATTTTTTTCAAGGCTCATTTCCTCTTTGCTCTCTGTCCCCTTTCTTGTTTTTCTCAAAGACCACCTGGGAGGAGGATAAGGCCTGGAAGCATTTCCTTCCCTACTCTGAACAGAACATTGTTCTTTAGGGGGCCAGGGTCTTGGTTGGCACATTGGAGGGGGAGGATTTGGGGACAGGATGGCCCTGGTTGAAACCCTTATCACCTGAACTGTAGGGAGTTTTTAACTCAAGGAAACTTTGGGGAGCTACAACCAGGCCATTTACCCCTGAGGAAGTAGGGGTCCCAGAGAGGCTACCTGACCCATTCAATGACTTAATATTGCCATTTTGCTGATAAGAAATGAAATCTTAGTATGAAACATGACAACCTGCCCCATGTCATGCCGCAGTGGCTTAGAACCCGAATTGGGGTCCTGATTGCTACTTTTCTTCCATGCCACTCCTCTGGACACTTTTATGTACATGGTACACTTATGAAGTTGTTATGATGTCTTCACTTTGCCGATGAGGCAAATGAGGCTCAGAGCAGGGCCATACTTTCACCTCTGAATAAGATCAGATGCAACCAGTTCAAGAGGCACAGCTCCTACCTCCTCCAGGAAGCCTGCCCTGACTTTTCCTTCCTTATCCAGAGTCTTGATGCACATACAATGAAGTCTGAGGAAAATAGGAGAAGGGAGAGAGGAAACATCCTCGAGACACCTACTCCTTGTTGAGTGCTGTTCAGGTCAGGATCCTCATGGGCCAGACAGTGAAGAGCTCATGAAGATGCTCATTTTGCAGGTGAGAAGATGGGTTCAAACCCTCATCTATCTGACACCCACTTTTCTATCTCTTTCAGTCCAATGTTCTATTATTCTGGAATGGTTTCCTGGATGCTGGCTTACCTTGTGATTTGGCCGGAGGTGCACAGACTGCAGAATGTTGTCCTTGTGTGTGGCCTTGCAGTTGACCTGGGGCATGGCCCAAGGGCAGAGTCAGTTTAGATTGAAGACCTTGATGAGGCAGTAATGGCATGGAGGTTGTGTGGGTCCCGTGTAGGCAGGTGGTCTTTAAATCTGTCACCTGCTACCTCCTACCTAGCAAGGTGACCTTGGGCTCTTAATCTCTCAGACCTCCAGTCTCTATGTAATGTCTTGAGCACTCACCATCTATATAATGGAGATGGTAAAAGTCCAGTCTGAGGCTCATGTGTGAAGCTTGGGTGAGTTCAGGTGTGTGATAGGTACCCAGAGTGGCACCGGGTACCTGCAGCATGCATATTGTGAAGCTGTGAGCTCTCATTGGCTCAGTCATTTGCTGGGACATCTCCTGGGATCTCCCTCCCTCACCCCTTGGTGTGGTGCTCCCATCTTTCAGTCCACTTTTCAAGGACCCTTGTGTCTGGTGAGGCTCGGGGGCTGATCTGAATGCTGGGCACTGAGGGTCTGTTCGCCTTTGTGCTGATGGCCGTGGGTGGCAACTATGAAAACTGCACACCAAATGTGCCCCCTCTTTTCTCCAGACTGTTAAGAGCTGGGGCTGACTCCAGGATGCCTTGATGCTCAGAGGGAGGAAAGATTCTCAGCACAAACTCTGACCTCCCCCTGGGTACCTGCACCAAGAACAGCCCGGCAAGAGGAGTGCCTGGCTTCTCAGCCAAGGGGGTGAGGGAAGCACAGCCTTGGAGACAGTTGCCCCATACATGCTGCCAGTCACGTCTCAATCATCAGAATGTCAGCTGCCAAGACCCCAGTTATAAGAGAGTGAGAACTAGGGGTGGAAGACAGTGAGCTCTCCAAGTCAGCCAACAGGAGCTGGATGTGGTGCGCCTGTCACACAATCAAGCTTCCAGTCAGTTCCCCAGTCCTTGGTCTTAAGCAACTAGGGGTCTCATGGGTGCTAAAACCAAGCAGAGCCCTTCAAGGAAGTTTGAGCCTTTCTGAAGTCCAGCTGTGAGTGGCTTCTATATTAACACCAGGGCTGGTAAGGAGAGGGCTGCACACAACCCCATGTCATCTGATAGAGCCCTGCTGCTTGTCTTCCTGCCTCCGGGCCTGCCATGCTGCCCTGTGCCCTCTGCTCCAGCCCTTGGGTTTCTCCCTGTGCCATTGAGGAGACCAAGGCATTTCCTCCTCAGCAGGGAGTCATCTCCCTCCATGGATTTTCATGTGGGGTCCAGTGCTTTCAGGTCACACAGCTCTGCGGGTCCCAGCGAAGCAGCCTTCTTTCAGCATCCTCAGACCACACCTCTCCAGCAGTACCCATCCTCATTGGAAGACTTCTGATCTCTTTTCCGTCTCCCCACTTTCATGGAAGCTCCTCTACCGAACCCTTGTTGGGGGAGTGCCTCACGCCCAGGTACTCTGTCAATGCTCTGAGATAAATGGGAGCCCCTGCCATTCAACAAGGACAGGGTGAGGTTTATTTAGGAAGTTCTGGCTTTTCAAGGGTGTTCGTGATACCTGGTTCCCTCTAGCTGATGCACAATGATACAAAGCCACTCCCTCCCTCAGAGACCAGAGACGGGAAGCATCACAGCCAACGTGGAGAGACAACAGCATCTCACAGTCAAACAGGCTTGTGAAACAGGCTGCAAAAGGAAGGCACACATCCACCTGCAAGTGGAGCCTCAGAATCCCCATTAGGCCCACAGCACCTGAGGTGATTGACCTTGGAATAAGGACCATCCTGGGCACAGATGAGCCACTGGATCCACGGAGGTGCCATGCTGGCTAGAGAGCACATTTCAGATTACAAGAGGTCTTCAGCTTCTATTGTGTCAGTTTCTTCCTATGCCAGGCCATCTGGGCAGGCCTGAGAAGTTGTCAGCCTGGGGCTAACAGGACCTCATCTTGGAAAGGGTCCCTGGGAGAGAGGCCTGACTCTTCCTGAAGTTCCTGGGCTGGGCTCTGGACAGAGGGGAGTTAAGAGCAGCTGTCTCTAAACTTTTCAACTTCTGTTTCACCATCAAGGAAAGAAAACACAGATCACAGTCTATGTATATGTATTTGTTTATGCACATGCAAATATAATAATAAATATATAAAGAAAATGTACAAATATAGGTGTTTTCGAATGAGATCTTAAAATGTAAACAACAGTTTTATTATTTTCTTCCTAGATATCAACTGTCATGTCCAACCCTGGGGGCATAAATAGTGGATGGGGCTACTAGGGGGGGCCTCTCCTGTGGGGACCACTGACTGTGGATGGGCTGTGGAACCCAGCAGATCTGTGTTAGAATCTCGGAGTTTCTTGTCACTGTATGCTTTTTGTTCAACTTCTGGGTCACAGGTCCTTCCTCTATAAAATGGGATGATAGTTCCTCCTCTCCTGTGTAACTTCAGTGAGGTGCTCTGTCCCCTTGTCAGGCTGGCCGGGGTGCTGGCCGGGGTGGTGGTCACGATGACCCGACTTGTCTTTTCTTGCTGAGAGTAATACAATTCGATCCCAAGTACATGTGCCCACAGGCTTGCTTGCTGCCTGTTGTCAGCAGTGATGTCCAGTGTAAGATGAACTAAGTGTCCCTTCCTAGGATCCCATAACCCCATGTCCATGCACATGGGTGGACTTGGTTAAAGGGAGAAGGGTTTGACATTCTGGCCAGACAGGCAAAGAGATGGGTCAGATTTCAGCATTCTCTGTGTTCCTTTCAAAAATAATGGAAGTGTCAGCTTGGGTTCACCGGCTGGTCACAGCTTCGATCCCTCCCTAACTTCATAAGGCGAGTCCATGAATTATACAGTGCTGGAGCAGACGGCGCAGAGTACGGCTGCATCACAAGCCGCGCTTAATAAGGACACTCCAGCTATTCTTGGAAGGCATTTGCAAGTCAAAAATATGGCGCATGGGGATCTGATGTCGGCTTCAAATTCTGAAGATTCCAGCTGGGTCAGCAGTATTTTATGTTAAATCCCATCAACAAAAAAATAAAGAAATGATGAGGGGCACTGTACTTTGTTTTTAATTCCATTTTTTTTTTTTTTTTTTTTTGGTGAGAGCACATATGGTCCGATGGGCTTGGCTCCTTCCACCAGCTCATCTGCCCACCCCTGACAAGTAATGTCAACACATCTGCACACCACCTCACTCACTGGTGGGGTGGGTGGGAGATAGCTCCTGCTGCACCGTTAGAAATAATCCCAACCATTCTAGTCTTGCACTAAATGATGAAGAGATAAAAGCTTCTCTACTTTCTTATTTTTCACTACGATTTTGTACGACCCATACCTGCTATGTGTCTGTAATATATGTGTACTTGTTGTTACTACACTAATTGAGAAGGAAGAGAAATCAGCATCTTGCCATTTGGTGGCAAGCAGAGACTGACATCTATTTTTTTTTAAAGATATTAAATTGTGCTGGAGAAGAACCAATGGTGAAAGTAGGGAGCTGATCTAGGAGGGCAGTCGTTCATAAAAAATGCCCAGGTGGGACCTCCCCTTTGAAGCCTCCTAGGAATTAAATGTGTCACTTATCAGACGCTGGTTGTTGGCAATGCAGGCCCCTTTGAACTTTTTAAGAGGGCCAAATTTGAGGTGTTTGATTTCAAATTAATTTTAGGTTCAATTTAATTTTGGGGGGAGATCAGCAGATGTGCACCAGGAGCCAAGGGAATCAAAGCAGAATCATCTGAGCTATACCTGCAAACCTCCTCTGCCAGATCCCTGGTTCCCCTAATCTGTTTTCCCCAGAAACTGGAGGACCAGGAGTCTTTTTGGGAACCCACAACTGTCAGTTCAATAGGACAGAGTGTGGTATGGGCAGCAGCAAAATATGAATGTGTATTCCCCTCAGGGGTCTTGCCAAAGTAAAGACCCTGGTACTGGGAAGAGTAAGATGTGGTATTCCTAAAGGGACCCATGTGGTGCTGATGGTGCTGGTCCATGGGGCCAGGCTTGAAATGGGGAGGCATAACCCAGGGTCCGGTTTCACAAAGAGGTGCTGGTAAACATCAGTGTGTGGGTCCTGGGCATGGGTGCATGCCCGGATGACTTCCCAGAACCACCACCCTAGCTCATGGCTTCATATCTGCTTCCCTAGTTGGGGACATACAGGCAGAGGACAGAGCACTGATCTGGGGGTTAGGAGAAGCAATGGGTTCTCCTGGGACCCCTGGCACCAATACTCATTGTATGGCATGGGTGATCCTCCTATCACTTCCTTCTTTCCATCTGTTTATGACCTCATTGTCTTCCATAACACTGAGTGGACTGGAGACTCAAGCTGGATGACACCAGGCAATAGCTGCTGTGAAGAGAAAACCACAAAATTGGGGGTTCCCATCTTGGTTCTGGTACAAGGGGCTGTTCTTGGGCAACTTGGCCCACCTCCCTGATCCTCAGTGGTGAGGACAGCTGGATGGCCCATGGGCAGAAGGTATACTCTGCCCAGCGGCTGTCTTGGATCACAGAGCTGGCATCCCAGGAGCAGAATGTGGCAACTCCAGGACTGGCTCAAACTGGCTTCTAGTCTGGTCTCCCCAACAAAGCCTCTTTGCACCAAGGCCCAGCAGGTTGACCTCAAGCCCATGTTCACACGGCATGTGTCTGTCCTCAGCGGAAGTCAGCCCCGGGGAGGAATGTAACTTCTTCTCTGGGCAAACCCAACAGCTGTGTATTTTTCTCCACTTCACCACTCAGTGTGATGATGAGGTGAAGCACCTGCTCCCTTCTGATGAGGGATCATGTGAGCCTGGGTGGGACAATGAGAACATGTGTTTATTCAGCAACCGTAAGATTGGCGTCCCCTGAGACTTTTCCAAGTCTCTTCTTTGTGGGCCCCTTCCCTAGGCTCCCCCTTCCCTTCCAGCAACAGCCCTTAGCATTCTACCCTTACCCACAAGGGTCTATAAACTGGGTGGGACTCAAACCTCCGCTTTTGAAATGATTCCCAGCATCCAAGCCTCCTCCAATCAGAGTATGCCTGTACCTCTCTGGCTGCAGTGATTGGGTCAGGGGAGTCTGGCTGTGACACAAACTGGTCCAATCAGGAACCTCCGGTGTTTTCTGGTCATGCCATCTTCCACTTCCTCTGCCACCCACCACTGCCCTTCTCTCCAGCGAGGTGCACCTGTCAGCATTTATTCCACGGGTGTCTGCTGACATTGTTTTCCAATCTGATCTTTGGACAGCTGTCCCCTGCTTTATTGAAATGAGTTGGGACATGACCGTGTCCTCATCTGATCCCACAGGAATCCTCCCCTGGATTGTTGAGAGTGCCCGGGAATGGGGGGAGAGGTCCTGCATTTCAAATTACCCTTCTGTTCTCAACAGGCAGCGAAATGTCCATTTTGTCTCTGAATCAGCCTAAACACAGTGGGACTTTCCAGACCCATATGGTTGGGACCCTCCCCTGCTCAGGCATCCCTCCCCAGGGCTGTGGTCACCTGATCATCCTTCTCTCTCATCTCTCACTTATGCCTCTTGCTCATCCCCACCTCCCTTGCCCACCCATAGCTAACCGCAGGCAGCATGGCAGCCTGGTTCCCATCTCTCCCATCTAGTGTCCAATTATATGCCCTGATTCCTTCAGAGCTTTTGCTTCTGGTGTTTAAAATCCAATCCCTGTTGAGGGAAAACCCTCACTTTGGAGAGCTTGTCTCTGCTGAATGTCAACAATCTATTTTGAAATGAAAAGACATGACCCTTCCTTTCTCTTTGCATTGCATTGCATTCCTGAACATAATCCTGATATTTCTTGAGACAAAAGCATCTTTGATGGGATGGATGGGGGTATGTGATGCTTGTTCACCTTACAGTGGCATTAATGGTATTCTTAGATACCTGAGTCTTTTCAAAGTTCTTGAAGGGGACCAGGAAGAACCAGCTTTGAAGTCAGGGCATCCAACTTCTAGTTCTGCCATGTAATTATTGCACCACCTAGAAAACCCATCCTTGTGAGCCTCATTTTCCTCCTTTATAGAGCAAGGAAGCATCCACAACCCCTTGGGGCTGAGATATTAAAGTGCTTTGCAAACAACAAGTTTTGATATAAACATGAGGTGTCATGATGGTTCACTCTTTACTAAGCTTTCACCTTCTTTGTGCAGCCTCTTCTGAGTTCCTGCCAACGAGCCTCTCTGTTGCTGTCTCATGGCATTTGTTTTAGAGCGCTGAAAGTGGATGAACTGAATTTACTTTGTTTTTTTGTTTTGTTTTGTTTTTTGAGACTGGTCTCGTTGTGTTGGCCAGGGTAGTCCCAATCCTGTGGACTCAAGCAACCCCCAGTCTCAGCCTCCCAGGTAGCTGGGATTACAGGCACCTGCAACTGTGACCAGCTGCTTTTTCGAGACCAGATCATGCTATGTTGCCCAGGGTAATCTCAAACCTGCCAACTCAAGAGATCCCAGGCCTCTTGCTTCCCAGTGCTTGGACTGTAAGTGCACTCCATCAAGTCAGGCTTGAACTGATTTTGTGATGGGCCTTCTATCTCTTGTACCGCATGTGAGTACTTGGAGGGCAGGAAATGGGTCTTCATCCATCATTTTTGCATATACCATCTTCAGCCAGGGTCCAGTGTGGGGTAGGGCTCAGTACATGTCTGCTGATAAAGGAGGAGGCACTTGGCAGGTTCCCAGTGGCTCAGCATTAGATAAACATGTCATCGACCAGGAGCAGCAATGGGTTGGGGCTTCCTCAGAGCAGTGATTTGCAATAGAGCTTGATTTTACTTCCCTTACTCAGAGCCAATGTCTGGAGATACTTTTGTCATAACTTGGGAGGTGGGGACTACATGTATCTAGTCAGTAGAAGCCAGAGCTGCTGTAAAACAGCTTGCATTGTATATGACAGACCCAAAACAAGTAATGATCAATAGTGTCCCTGCCTATAGTTTCTGCTGCTATAGATTCTCTTATACATCCAGAATCTTGAAGATAATCAGTTAAAATTAGACTTTGGGCTTGAAAATATTTGAAATCTCTCCTGATTATCTTTGATCAAAGGAAGGAGGTAAGTATATGATGTAGCTAAGTAAACCATGAAGATTATGAAAATCAACTCTATCTTAGGGTGGGGACAAGAGAGCTTTTGGAAAAATACCAAGATGAAGAAGAGGACAAGGTGGGCAGAAAGTGGGCTTGACATAGGGTGTGATGGTAGGAAGTTCAAAGACAGGGATTCTCAGTGGAAGAAGTTAGGCATGTGCGCTAAGTTCTCCTTAATGTTTCTTAATTCCGCCCCCATCCTCCCTGCAGGATTCTTTCCTGCCTTTGAACTCTGGCATGGAATGTAACTTGTTTTGACCATCTAAAAAGGAGTAGAGGTGACATCTACTTTGGGGCAAACCCTTTTACAGCTAGTGTGTATTTCCTAAGGGCTACAACTGCGATTACGCTTAGTTAACCTGAGCGTAAACTGTACTTGGATGCCTTAAAGCATTTCATTCTTAAAGCTGTTTGTTATTGCACTTTGGCATAGCCTAGCCTGACTAATATACTACGCTGGGGCTGATTCAGAACATAACCTTGCGTAATTAGGGATATAGTAAATTTCAACTTTTATCTTCGTTTTCCTTCTGAACTGATATGCACAGGGATATTGGATATCATGGCAGTAAAAAGACAAATTTAGAAATATTGTCACCTGACTTGTCCACCTGGGTTCTCAGAACCTCAAGGGGTCAGGGGTCATGTGAGAGAATCATGGGAAATAAATGAAGGAGCCAAAAGACCTTTTTACCATCACTGGTTAAGGTAAATGCCAACTTTACTGAAAATATAAGATGATTATATTTATTTAATCACCACAAATGTCACTATTATCACAGATAACATTAATTTTTTAGAGAAAAGGAAGAAAATATGTCACATTTCTGTTTTGTGCATATGCTGATTGAATGAAAAGTTTATACCAGATGCCAACTTAAAATAAGGCCATATAAATATTTAATTGTTTGTATGATATATTCATTTCTGCAGTTACCATATGCATCTGTGTAGACTAGAGCACTGATTCTCAACTGGAGCCCACTATTGCTTTCCAGGAGACCTTTTTTTGTCGTCTCTGCCAGGGGTGGAGAGTGCTGCTGGAATCAAATGGGTAGACGTCAAGCCTAGAAACCTCTCACATTATCTGGATCCTATGTGTCAATAGTGCTGGGGTGAAAAGATCCTAGGTTGATGTGCACCTGGCAGCTATACCTGGGGCAGCATGTATAGAGATATGAGCAATGGTGTTTCTCTCCACAGCCTCACTCACACTCTGCTTACTGCTTTTAACATCACCAGCTTTTTGACTCATCATGAAGAAAACATGAGTCACAAGCCAGCAAGAGGCCTCGGTTTTCTTGAGAACATACGTGGGACCAGGCATGGCCATCGAGCTGGTTTGGTGAGGACAGTTGTAGATTGAAACTCATTGTGCTATTGGTGCCCTTGAACTGGGAGCTGCACCAGTGGGAAATGGAGGGAAGGAAGTTGGGCAGGGGAGGGGAGGCACTGTACAGTTCTATGGAGATAAGAGAGTAAGCACGTGATTTAGAAAAATGCCCTCCAAGCTCCGCTTGAAGAGTTTGTCTGCATCTGATGACATTGAGATAGATGATTTTATATACAATATATTTCCTGTGGAAAATATTTTTGCATCTAAATATCCACGGATATATATTTATGCACACATGTAATCGGATGAAACATCTACTGTCCTAACAGTTGGCATCACATGAAGCGGACACTGTCTTTGAGAAATGTCCTGGATAAATCACTGGACTGCAAGAGAGACTCTGAAGATCAAGTTGTCAGTGGGACCCCCAGATAATAAGCTGGCCTGCTGGTGAAAATGGAAAAATTGTAACATTTGCTCCTATAGTGGGGGAGTAGGGAAAAAAATAGAAAGACTACAGAAAATAGGGGAAAAGAAAGGGAAAGAGAGAATGGTCAGGAAGATAGTGAAATGCTGGGATATGTTGGTGAGGGCAGAACCTCTTAGAAAGGTGGGGGATGGATAGACCAGGGAATCAGAGAGAGACTCTAATACTTTAACACATTTCTCAGTTTACGAAAAGCAGAAGGGGAGTGTGGCTCTGGGATGTGTGTACTGAGTGTGTTCAGAGCCATATTAGGATAAGACTTGTGTGCTGGGAAGAGACACCAAGGGCCAGCGCAGTGGGGGGCATGGAGAGGGTGGGCAGAGGCAGAGGCGGTGCCAGCTCTTGAGTCCTGGTGGACCCAGAGACTGGAGAAGTTTTGGGGGGGCACCTTGCACACCCGCAGGAAAGGACTGATGTTTGCAGCTGCTGCACTGCCTTAATTCTAAAGGGCTGAGGGGAGGGGCTTCAGCTGATGGCCAGGACACCACATGTACTCCACCAAATGATTAGACCAGATGCCAACTTATTTCCAAATCTTGGTGCCAGGGATTATGGAAAAGCACTTAGATGAAACAAAGCAAAGAAGCTGAGGCCGACACAAATCCTCTAACTGGAGATTTCAAATGCAGCCGCAGCCATGAGACTGAAAATACGAGGGAGGAAAATTCCTGAGATTTATCACATATTTACAGTTTCAGTCTCTTGAGATTCTGGTGTCTGGATCTGGACAAAGGGAGGCGTGACTTAGCCACAGGCTGCTCTGAGCTGCCTGATTCTCCTGTGGATGCTCAAGTGACTGTAGATGGAGGTCACAGTCACCTTGGCCTCCCTCCTCAGAGCAGCCTGGCAAAGGCAGGGCTGTGTAGGGTGGGGAGAGCTGCCCAGTGAGCCTATAATGAACACAGGTCCTTAACTCTAGCAATGAGGCTGATTCCCTTCATTTTTCTTCTCCAGACCTTTTGCTTGGGACCGGAGTAGGTTATAATCCACTGACCCTCAGTTTCTGTTCTCCCTTAATGGATGACTTCCTGAACACCAAAGGCTGGAAAGATAAAAATGACATTTTGCAGACTCCCTTGCAGCTAGAGTTCTGATTGTGAATTTAATTCTAACCTTATGGTGACATTAAGCTGATGTTTGGAAGCAAAATTAAGGTAAATGATACCTTTTTATTCCTTTTAGTTGATTTATGTGGACAAACAAGTCTGGGAGACGTGGGGCACGTGGGCCACAGTGTATCAGCATTGATCTCCAGCCTTGTACTACCGGAGATGACTTTGTGATCTGTGGCCTTGGGCTGCATTCTTGAGCAGGCCAAGTCCCTGATTGTCCTCCTTCCTCTGAGTCAGAGGCAGCAGCTCCTCTGGTAGATCAGTTCTGTGGTGTGAGAGATTCCTAGAGGCCCAGACAAGAGCCTGTTGTTCCTCCGGTCCTGGCACTAAATCTCTTATGGCTTAAAATTTCCTGCTTTCTGTTTCTTGTCAACCAATGTAGGGATTTATGAAGACACCAAATGTCTTGTTGGGAACAACTGAACCAATATGCTGGCTTTGTTAAGAGTCGCAAAGTAGGTAAGTGGACTCTAATCTCAAACAGCACTTCCTTCTCCTTCAGTTGGGATTCAATCCATCCTGGATTCAAGTGGAAAAGAGGACTTTCCCTTTGGCTCTGAGCTTACTTTGTCCCTGTGCTCCAGGCTGGGTTGGGACTAGTGTGGGCAAGTAAAGGTGACTGGTACAAAATTGATGGAGGTGTACACTACCAGATGTCCTGTGAGGCAGGATGGCCTTAGGAAGGGAGCACCTCCTTAAGCTTTGTGCCCTTGATGCCTGACTCACTTCACCCTCACTAACCCTGCCCATAGTTCTCATCTGGGTGGACCTGGCTGGCCAGCATGAAAAGCTCTTGGTCTCTGCATACATTCTGACTCAAAGAACAGTCTGTAAACACTTTCTATACAGTCTGCCTTGCCCTGTGGGGCAGCAATTCCCCAAATTCCTCTGTCTTTTCTGGTCTGCTGTGTGATGGAAGAGTTTTATCCTCAAACTTAAAATGTGTTCCATTAGCCTTGCCTCCATGCCATTTCCAGGTTCCATCATGAGGTACGCCCAAGGGGATGGCAGCTTGGGGCAAGCACTTTCTGCCCAGTGCTCAATCACTTGGCTGCTTGAAGGGAAGCACATATGCACAGCCACAGAGGGGAGAGCTCTGCTCTGCTCCAGCTGGAGAGGTGAGGCTTGCACAGGTATTCCAGGGCCCTGGGGTCATGGGAGGGAGACCAACTGGCAAATGGCTCATCAGCATAGATGTACAGAAAAGAGCTCAACTTGAATAGAAAAAGGCAAATGCATATGAATGCAGCAGAGCAGGAAGTGCTTTGTCATCCCTTGGGCTGTCCGACATTAAGGATAGGCAATTCCAGAGTCTGGGACTGGCACTGAGCATGCTGTCTTCTCTCAGCACCCTACGCTATGGGCTAAGGGAAAGCGGGGAGCACTATGCCAAGAACACTGGCAGTTTTTTTCAAGGGAGAAAAGTTAAAGTGGGTCTCTCTCTGGTTTCTGACAGCCATGGAGCTGATAGGAGGAGATGGCAAAGCCACAGTGTCCCCTGCCAGTGTTCAGTCGCTGGAGAGCTTTTTGGGAGGGAGGGCTGGGTTCTCTTAGCTCAGAGAGAGCAGCCTTAGAAGTAGCATATGAGTTCACTGTCCCCCAAGTGCTGGCTCTGAAAACACCTTAAGTAGGGTTTCCAGGAAGTCCTAGAGAAGAGACAGACTTGGCCTAGCTATAACAGCCGCAGCCACGTGAGTGTGTTACCTGAAGGAAATGGAACCCTTGGGTGCAGGGCAGAGGCTACGTCTCATTACTTTCTGACACTCTGATGAAGTGTGTGCTGTTTCAGATTCTCGATCCCTTACCCCCAATTCCAGCATCCAAAAAGCTCTGACAACCTGGAGATTTTTATAACTCACTTGGTGGCAAGTCCTGGACTGAAGCGATGTGAGGTTATTTACAGTCTTAATTATTCCACTTACTGTAAATATTTATATGTTCCCCTGCAGGAACATTAATGTGTTTGATTACAGGGTGTTCCCCAGGAACGTACTAAGTGTTGCATACACCATATAACTTTTCTAAAATCCAGCATTTCTGAATGCTGAAGCATGCATATAGATATTTATATAACTGTATATAAACATATACATAGACTTTATTACCATAGAATTAGTATGCCATATAACCTAAAAAAAACCCACCACTCCTGAATGCTAACACATATTTATATGTATATATATACACAAATGCCTATATGTATATAAACTTTATACATACACATGTACATATAAAGTTTTATGGTATATACCACATGTATATAATGTTTATTCTATAGTCATCATTTAATTTTATACATCCGACAACTTCTTTAAACTCTAAACATTTCTGAGTGTCTGAATATCTGACCCTAAGATAACCTGTCATGGGCTTGTACTATTTTCTCTTTATTTATAAAAAAAAAATTGAGGCTCAGTGAAGAATGAGCTATCCTTCCAACGCCCCCAAAGCCACTAAGTGATGGGCAGACTTAAACCCAGGGTTCTCTGGCAGTGCGTACATGCTCTCACTGCTAGAAACTGGCCCCTGCCTCTTAGATACATGTGACTTCAGAGACTAGAGTGCTGACATCCAATCGCACTGTGAGGGCCCTTCAAGCCATCTCTTCCTGAGAATTAGGGTGTAGACTGAGCCTCTGTCCCCTTCCCCCCAAGGCCCGTGATTGGCTTCACACTCTAAAGCCTTTGTCAAGACCCTTCAGTTATTTTTATAATAAACTTCAAAAAGCTTTCTATGCTTTGGATATTTATTGTTTCTGGACACAGTGGCAAGCGGAGATTTCTCCACAGAAAGCTTGGCATTTAATGAGGCCTTTTGTACTGTAAATGTGTTCATGTGACTGAAATAGAATAAACTCTTGGGTATTTCTCCTCTTTGTCACCCTCCACATCATCTCTCTCTCCCTCTGAACCCTTGCTTATGCTGTTCCCCTGCCAACACTTCCCTCTGATCCTATTCACGTTCAGTAATTAATTCATTCCACAAACATTTATTGAATCCCAGTTGCTGCCAACAGTGTGGTATAAGAGGTTTTACGGTTTGTTAGAAGCCTACTGGTCTGACAGACAAAAGATTGAGGTTCTGGTGTTGCAAGAGTTTAAACAAGGCCCTTCCTACTCTGGACCTCTGTTTAACCATGCGCGAAATAAGGAAATAGAGGAGAGAATGCAAAAAAGAAAAAGAAAGGAAAAGCAGAGTGAGAGAGAGAGAGAGAGAGAAAAGAGAGAGGAGAGCTGGAGGGAGAGAGAGAAGGGAAAATCTATCAAAAGATATAGAAACCTCACACAAATAGGATTATACTCTAAGGAAGTATAGACCTTGGCCTAGACTGGCCAGGGATCTTGACTCAGCTCTTCTCTGGATATCCATTTAATCTTTAGGATGACTTGCCTCATGCTCACAAAAGGGCTGCCAGCAGCAATGGTGACAACATACTTCACAGGCAAAAAATGAGAAAGGAAGCTACTTCCAGCATTAAGACCAATTACCTCAATGATTGTTTGGAACCAGGTTTTTCTGATAGCGCCTACATTGATTCCAATGGGTCAGAGCCTGACCTGGAGAGATTATTAAGTATTTTGACCATCCCTAAGACAAAGAGCCTATCATTTCGAAAGTCATCAGATGCATTATAGAATTAATTGGCTTAAGCCTGAATTAGCTGATTCAGTTCCCATGGAAAGCAAAGCTTAGGGTTTTCCCACTTAGTTGGCAACAATCAGGTTTACCCCTTGAGCTGGGGCCGAGGTCAGTTCTGTGCACACTGTATATCTACCTCCCCAAAGGAGGGTGTGACTGAGGGTCTTCTTACTTGAACTTTCCTTGCTTCTAGGCTGCAAAGAACACCTCTCACCTTCATGTCTTCTTGCACCACCCTTTTCATTTAGTTCAGTCACACAGTCTGGGAGCTGCTATCATTGTCTGAGAATTCTATCATCAACGTTTCATCTTCTGAGAATGTTCTTCTGAATATGTGGACAAAGACAAGGGGAAACCTAGACAAGGGATTCTGTGCTTGGTGGTGCCAGTCTGGACTGAGCAGGAAGACCATTGCTTAGGGCAAAACGTCTGTGTAGCTACAGGGTGTTCCCTTTGCCTGGCACCGAATGTGTGAAAGTTAATCAGTTTTCTAAAATATAATAGTAGTAAGTGGTTTGTTATAAAAAAAAAACCCTCAAATGGCTATATAGAAAAATTCTTTCCCAGCTAATACTTAAAATTCCCTGAACGAATTGTAATTATTCATGTTTTGTATAATATCTCAGTTATAGACTATGAATAACACAAAATGTATAAGTAATATATATATACCCATATATATTTCTATATAAAATATATATATATACTTCTATATAAAATGAAGTAAATGATACTACCCAGGGATTCTAGTATAGATGTTTGTTGAGTGACTAATGAAAGGGGGAGACTGGCTCTGACTGTGAGAAACTCTAAAGAGAGGGGGGGTTACTTTCACTCATGCTACCCATGATGGTCAGTGAGAACACAACCCACAAGTTGTGGGTTGTAGCAGAGCTGTAACCGAGAGATTTGAATACACGATCGAACAGGGCTGGAGAACAGGGAATGCAGAAAATGGTTTCTGAGGAATAGTAGCTACTAAAGAGTAGCTATCCCCATAGGGCAGGGAACATAGAGATGGGGATTGTGAGAACCTGTAAACTTGGAGAAGAACTGTGGAGTCGGGGAGGAGGGGTGCAGCTGACAGGTGATGACGTCTCAGAGGGAGACATGCTGTGGCTGGTTCTGAGAGTGTGACAAAGGGGGTGAGCTGGAATCAACCACGGCTGCCGGGTGAGAACATGTGGCTGGGGTGACGCTGCCAGGAATAGAAGCAAAAAGAATTGAGCGGGTCCTTCGCCCCTCCTCTGGCCTCCCTTGTTCCCCCAGCGGCAATAGCAGGGAGCCCAGTCACAGGGCGGGGGAGAGGGGAGGTTGGTCCAGGGAAGACATGGTCTGCAGAGTTCCTTCCCCAGCTTCACCAAGCAAAGCAGAGGGGTGGCTGGGAGCTGCAGAGAAAGGTGTGTTTAACTTGATTCCGTTTGCTCGGAACTTTGTGCAAATGAGGGCAAAGCACCTGCTCTGACAGGTCGCCTGTGTCAGGTGCAAGGACAGGTGAGGAGAATTAGAAAATGGCGCCTCTTCCTCACCATCCTCACAGCTGGGCAGAGAGTGTGGGTTGGATCTGACCTCCGGGCCAGGTGAACAGCTGCACAGCCCTGTGGGGTGGTTCTGCATCTGTCCAGCTTGGGGGGCACGGTGCATCCTGTAACGTGTGGGGATATCCCACATACACAGCGATGGAAACAGCTTTTTCCAAACAGTATGAGTGTGACTGGATGCACACTAGAGACGATTTGTCCTGAACACAGAAGGGAGCTAGCAGTGTGCTGCCCTCCATCCCTCCCAGGGTGCCAAGGGTTCAGAATGCTTTCCCAAGAGTCTCTGGGACTCCTTAGAGCTCATGGGGCCCTGTCTCTTCTCAACACAGGGCCCAGGGCCTGAATTATACTTGTACGTTTCTATAGACAAAGGCATAGAAAGTAGAAATATTTTTCTCAGCAAACCAGAGACAGGAAGTTGTTTCTGGTGGCCTGTGTGTGGCAGCGAACCCAGGTGAGGTTGTGAGGCATCTTCAGTGGGTAGCAGAGAAGTTGGAGGTTATTTCAGAATTCTTTGAAACAGAGTTTTCAAAATGAATGGCGTCCCAGAGATGATCTAGTCATAATGAAATGATGGTAATAATAGCTGTTTGAGTTAGGTTTCCTGGAGTCAGACTCAGATGGGGAGATGCAACGAACTGGGGTGTAGGGATTCATAGAAACACATGCCAGGAGGTAAGGTGCTGGCCGGGGATCCCTGAGACCAGATCAGACTTCAGAGTCATCCCCAGTTGAAACAAGGAAGCTGGATCTTGCATCTATACATCAGCCAAAGCCCCCTTGGGCAGCAGTATAACCTGGAAAGGGTGTTTGGTTGCAGTCTAAGACAGACTGTGGTGAGGGATGAGTTAGGAGCTTTTTGGCAGAGGGTGAGGGGGACCAGGGGGTCTTGACGTCAAGAGCAGATCTGGGCAGAGCAACCAGCATCACTATCCTGGGAAGGACATCAACCATGCTCCCACCCCTTGATCACCCACACCCCGCCAGATGTTTGCATATGAACCTCGCCAAGACTTCCCCATCCCAGTGAGTGGTACTGACACCCAACCCTGCTTC
The DNA here is from genome assembly GCA_004024945.1 of Uropsilus gracilis. Lineage (NCBI taxonomy): Eukaryota > Metazoa > Chordata > Mammalia > Eulipotyphla > Talpidae > Uropsilus > Uropsilus gracilis. Next base: position 21,211 of record PVHY01004629.1, read on the forward strand.
TTAAAGCAAAATCATAGGCGTCATCTTGTTCCTTCCCTTTTCTCCCCTCCCCACACTGGATGAACCTATCGCAGGATTTATTAGCTACACTTCCAAAACACATGTGGCACCTGTCCACGTCCTCCATTCCCGTCATCCAGCCCAAGCCATCCAGTTCCCTTGGTCAACCAGACCAGCACCCAGGCATGTCCCCCATGCCTGCTCTGGCTGCCCTGCCATCCAGACTAAATGACCTCGAAAGACCACTCTCTTAAGTCCCTTCATGGCTTCTTGCTGAACGCCTTGAGGTATGAGGCCAGGCTCCACACCCTTGTTCCCCATCTTCTCCAACCTCTGTATTCCCTCAGTCACTGTGTTCTAGCCACACTGCCTTTCTCCTGCTTCCTTGAACACAGCCAGCTCATTCTTGTTCCACAGCATTGACAGCAGCTCTTCCCTCTGTCTGGAGTGACCTTCTCCCAAGCCCACCATGGCAGGACCTTGTCAGTCAGGCCTCAGCTCAAAGGCTTAGGCCTCCCGTGACCACCCAAGTCAAATTCGTACTAGAGACCATCAGTGCAACTTGGTTGAAAGGGCCAGAGACCCCTCTATGGGGGTTGTCTGCATCTAGGGATTGTCTACAATTGATCCAAGTTCCCTATGTGCAAAATAGCCTGGTGCTAGGTGTCTCTTTTGGAGGAATCTTCTTCCGCAACCATCTTGAGGGCCCCCTCCCCCCATCATCTGAGGGTTTGGTTGGCTACCGCAGCACAGTCTCACTGGGTGCCTGGCAGGGGGCACTTGGGAGGGTCCGACTCTCCTGGCTTCTCCCAGTGAGTCAGCTAGCAAGTGGAAGTGAGAAGCCTCTGCATCATGGGATTCTTAATTGTGCAGGAAACTACCCAGCCTTTGGTCCAGCATCGAAGGGAATTTTGGTTACTTGGGCTACAGTCTTGGGGCAAGTAGGAACAGAGATGAGGTTGGAAACATTCTTTACGTGTGTGTTTTCTTCGGTCATTAGAGGAGAAAAACAAGCTGTTGCAATGTTTGAAGGAAACCATCATCCAATTTACAAGTAGTTATTGGGTTCATGTCATGAAGACATGGGAGGAGTTGGGCCAGGCCTGGGGCCCCTGGAGCATTATACAGTTCCCTTTGGTCATGGAGCATGTTCTAGGTGGGGAGACCAGGGAGAGGAAAGGGGAGCAGATGTTGGGTACTGAGATGCTGTGCTTCCTCTGGTCATGTTGGCCTCTCATACCCGCAGAGCTCCAAACAAGTAGCCAGGGTGTGCTGGGGCCAAGGGGATGGGCAAGTCATGGAACCAGACTCCCTGGGAGGCATGTGGAAGTTCCTGGGGGCATAGGCAGTAAAAGATTTCCTGCAGGAGGTGGGCTTGGCACTCCCTGGAGGCCACATGTGGGCTCTAAGGACATCACGGGGGTAACGGCCCAGCTCGTCCATCTCTCCAGCACAGCTCTGTTTCTGTGCCTCTTTCCCCACATATCCTTTCCTGGCTGGGAGCACTTGGGAATGGCTTGTCTGGAGGGCCCAGGGCCACCTGACCTGGCTGATGCACTGCAGTTTCCAGCAGACCCACAGCAAAGGCCTCTGCCCGGGAAGCACGTTGGCACCTCTGGCACCTTGGAATGCTGCTTGGCAGAAGCAAACCTGGTGTCTGTGCTTCCTCATTGATCCTTTGGAGCCAGCGGAAACCGCTGTCCAGAGAGATGAAGGGGTGAAGTGGAAAAACATGGGCTGGCTTCAAAGTGGAGCACAGGGAGGCTGGGAACAGTTCTGCTTTGTGAACAAAGTCAGGCTGAAGGCAGAGGGAGAGGGAGCATGGGAGTGAGGTGGGGAGGGAGTCAGCTCTTAGTAATTTGAAGTTAATTTTGAATTGCCTTTAAAATCACCATGCAGCATCCAGTTCTGCCTTTGATGGTCGAAAGAAACCGGCTGCTTTTATTCCTCTTCAGGACTTGTTTCCCCCCAGCAGTGAAGCAAATTAGGCAAAGCAGCAGTGGAGGTTGCAGTTGGTGTAATTTCTGAAGAAAAGGTCGGGCTAATTGTGGGTTAGGAGCTAATCGAGATGAGGCAGATTTCTCCCGCCTGCTCCATCCTGCCCCCGATAATGTCTCATTGGCATCTTCAAAGACAGACACCCTCTTAACTTTCCCATTGCCGAGGCCCTTCCCTGGCATCAGCAGCCTGGCTCTGTGCTAGACGTTTGGACAAACAGAGGCAAGTAGGAGAGGGCCCTGTGCCCAAGTACGGCCCATAAGTATGGCAAGCTGTACCCCCTTTCTGGGTACATCAGTTTAACAGCAGCAATGCAGGACTTCGGGGGCAGGGTAGTTTCCCTCTCTGTGCCCTCATTCTTATCATCAAGAAATTCAACTGTGAAAATTAAAATCTTAACGGTGTCTTTGAAAGATAGGCAATGCGGCCTTGTCTCTAGAAAGTCTGAAACGGCCTCTTGTGTCAGCTTGGCAGCTGTCTGAGTAGCTGTCTGTCCTGTCTGGGGTCTGCGTAGGGCTGTCTTAAAGGATCCGCAAGCTGGCGGGTTGCCAGCACCAGGGAGGTGGCTGACCCCAAGATGGGAGAATGATGGAAAAACTGTCATCGCAAACAGCAAGCTGTTCCTCTCTTGATGGAGGTGGAGGCTCTTGTCTTGATGGCAGGCTTCTCATTTGAGCTACTGGAACCATCGGAATGGACTCTTGGGCCCATAAAGTGATTTTTCTCCCGCTGTTTCAGGGAAAATGGGGAACTAGCCCAAATGTGGATGTCTTCGGTGGGACTCTGGGAGATGAATTTGTTGCACGTGGCTGTGCCAGAGCTGAGCCTCTCTTGTCTCCACCTCCCACCCTCTCTCCTGTGCTGACTGCTGGGCCTCCTCTAGCCCACAGGCATCAGGCAGGCAGTTGTGACTACTTGCTGCTGCCTGCTGGGAAGAGGGTGTGTGGGGAGTGGGGATGGGGGGTACAAGAGGCTGAGGGAGTGGGGGAGACAAGCAGAGGGATAGCATTCAAATCTATTTTGGAAACCCAGCATTCTGCCCTGAACTTTCTTGGCATGATGTGTCTTTCTTTCCCCAACAGCAATCCAAAGAGAGCCAAAAGGGGATGTAGAAGATTCAAACTTAATTCAGCCTCAGTCACCTAGATTCCCTTGTTGAGATGCCACGATCTTAGAGCTCGGCACTGTGACCACCTGGTAGTTCACTGAGTCCTCCTTCGCTGCCTGTGTGGGCCAAGCTGGGTATCTGATGGGCTTCTGTAAGTTTAATGAAAATGCTCTTGTTACTTTTGAACCTGAGCCTTGTGGGTAAGGATCTGAGCATGCGCAGGAGACTGATGGAGAAAGGAAGATATCTTCTGGATACCCTATTTACTGGAATGACCTTGCGGGGAAAGGTGGTGTAGGGAGGAACTGCATCCTCAGTTCCTGGGGAAGGAATACTTTAGATTTGCACTCAGCGGTACAGGGGAAGGGCATGAATGAGATTTGTCCGTAATCAAAATCCATAATCAAAAAATAAAATTCCCCAGAGCAACTCTCCAAATGGTTGGTAAAAGTGACTTAGACTTAAAGAAATGCTCAGTCTCTCCTTCCTTGTCGGCCAGCTATGATCATGATTTGGTTTCCGGTCCCCTAACCTTCCCCAAAGGTCTATCAGGAGACAAGAATGGTTCCAGCTTCTACACTGCACACATAACACAGCTGCCAGCACCTCTGGTGTCTTCCCTAGGCCTATTCTCATGGCTGTTGCTTGGTGACTCCAAGGATGGGTAGAAGTCACCCAGATGGAAGTGTGGAGAAATACAATTTGGTGGGCTGCCTTTGTGGGTTGTCTCCCCAAACATAGGGCTAGACCAGATTTTCTCAGCTATTTGGACAGAGCTGGGAATCCTATGTCTTACCAGTTATTGAGGTAGGTGTCAGTTGGGGAACTTAGCAGAGGGAGAAAGTAGATACTTTCTTCCAAGGGGCACCATAAGTACTTTCGAGGTTACTTGTATGAAAATTGGACATTAAGTTGTTTCCCTCCTGAAAACACAGTGACCTACATCTTGGGGATCATTACAAGAACCTTCAGGTATCTAAGCAAACACCACAAGGAGATACCTGAGCCTGAGATGACAGGGGAGGTACTCGGGATACCATTCATGCAAATACCTAACTCATCCTTGTAGGAGACCTATGACCAGCTAACCCTTGAGTGAGAATCTTCCACTTAGAAAAGACGGCATGGAAATTGTCCCTAACTTCTGCTGAAGTCACTCCAGGCTGGGCCATTCCAAGCTTGCATGCCAACCTCCACTCACCAACAAGGATTCTAGGGATCACAGACTTTCCCTGCCTGGCAAGATAGTGCCTGTGCAGTCCCTAGCTTCCTGCTTCACCTGGATCGCTGCCTGGGGCCAGGTGGAAAGATCATCCCAGGAATGTAAGGTGGGATCCCCCTCCTTTCCCAGGTGGATCCCAGGTTGTTCATGGACTCTGTTCGGATGGCTGGGTTCACCCCCCAGATGGCCAGGTCCATTTCTGTAGGGTCTGGTAGAGGTCAGTCCTGCAAGATTGTCTCATCTTAATGTTTGGAGTCCTACTGGGAGTTAGCTTAATTAACTGCTGCATGACACTAACTGAACAGAGCTGGTCCCTCTCTCCATCAGTTGCATTAATCAGAGTGACTGACAGAGAGGTGTACTCAAGGGATAATTTGCCAAAAGGGGTAGATATTGCTGTCAGACTATTCCCTACCTGCCTCTGGACTTTCTGCATGTTGTGTGAGCAGAACCACTGCCTTTATTTCCAGTCACCTTTCCAAGAATTTTGTGTAGTAAATATCCTTGGGTGAGGTCTCTCTCCAGAGAAGAGGGCAGCCTCTCTGTTCCTTATCAAAAATACACCCCGCACCTCCCCTAAGCTTGGTTTTCCCTCCTGCAATGCAGCCCACTGTATGGGCAGGCTTTGTCTGACTCTTTGTGGTCCTCTGGGATTTGGAGCTTGGGGACCCAAGGTAAGAAAACGCTGCTCAGGTTCTTGCTATTTCTGTGAGTGATGAAATCCTTTGTCTCTGATCTGGGAGTCTTATGTCTCCTATCAGCTGCCATGAGAGCTTGGTCAGCTACCTTGTCAGCTTGCAAATGGGGTCATCTCTGACCCCTCACCATTTTTGACAGATGAGCCTGGTCTGAGGTACCCCAGCCCCCTTAAGAGTGGTGGGCAGGAGCACAATATGTGGTGTGTGCATCACGGGAGGATTGAAGTCGGAGAGGACTGCTGTGCTAGACTGTGCTGCTGGCTAGTGTGTGTGTGGGGAAACACCATCCCCAACTCTCCTTTGTCTAGTCCAGGCAGCCAGTTCTACATATAGATCAGGGTTGCTGGCTGAGAGGGTTGGGAGCCACATTCCTCCACACACCACAGCCTCTGTTTCCCCATCTGTCAAGGAGGGGAAACAATAACACCAACTTCAGAAGCATTCCATGGGGACTACTTAAGCAGGTCGGCATAGGGAAGCTCCATAAAGGAAACACTCACTGTTGTTGTTCCTGTTATTCTTCTGGCTGATAACATTCTGATCTCGGCTCAGTCTTTGTAAGACTTGCCCTCCCTCTTAACAGCCTGTCTATAATCTGAGTTTATCTTTTCTACACTGAAATTGGCCAATTTACATGGCACCCCTCACCACAGTCGCTGGATATGCCGCTAATCTAATTAGACTAATCTCGATTTCCTGGATTTAATTACTTTTAAGTTAATTAATTTAGAATGCAGTACACAGGGTGATTAATTAGGAAACGTTACTGAGGGATTCGGAAGGTGAACAGCAGTAAGTGTTTAAATATCATCATGGCAACATGGACTAGCTGTCACCTCACATTGGAGGTTGAAGCTGGAACTGGGGTCAAACTTGGAGCCCTGGAGGAGGAATTGGAGTGGAAGCCCACTAGTGCCAGACTCAGTCAGTCTTTGTTTTCAGTGACTCCCAGTGACTTTCCTGGGGACAGAGAAGTGACCAACCAGCTCAGACAAAAATTAATGTGAGGTGAGGACTAACCGTTTCACTGTGGTTTTCATGCATGTGGTGAGTCAGCCAAAAACTGGATCCTCTGGGCTAGCACACAGAGATATCCTTATTTGTATACATTTACTGGGTACCTGGAATAATAATAATAACAATGGTGCTAAGGATAACAGCCTGTGGTACCACATACCAGGCACTGTTCCAGGTCCCTCTGCACCCATGGGCTCATCTGTTTGTCACAGGAGTTGGGCACTAGGAGTGAGGGACAATTGTTTCCATTCTCCGAAGAGGAACTGGAGACCTGAGTTAGTGCTTCTGGGACACTGGTTTTTCATGTTGTACAAAGGGAAAACACAGTGGGGTGTGATCTAGAATAGTGGGGCTGACAGGTTAGGGCTGGCCATTATAGAGCATACCCTTCCTGTCACTTAGTTTCCCACATCTTTGAGAGGTTGGGGTAACAACAAGAAAGCTTGGCGGACCATTGTTGTGGATCAAGTAGCCGGCAAAATCTCATGTGTTGGCCCCAGACATGACTGTTCTAGGCCCTACTTGCTGCAGGGAGACTGCCTGGGGCTCCCCCATAGCTTAACTAAGAGTCAGACAGAAGGGAGGGAGACCCACCATCCCTCACTGTATCTCCTGCGTGTGGTCCATGTACTTCAAGAGGCCACAGGTTCTGTCCACCCATTGGTGTTTCAGGCTGCAGTTTTGTCAGACCCTTAGGAGCAGAGCTGAGCCAGGTCCTCCAACTTGAGCCAAGCCCTCCATTCCAAGTTCTGCTTCAATCCCAGAGTCACCTCATTCCCAGGTAGGTTCATAGAGCATCTTTAGGGCTCTGACCCATGCCCTCTTGGGATGGCAGGCTCAGGTATGAGAAGGAGCCAGTGTGGTAGAGACTCCACCTGATGCACAGGCAATGCTGAGAAGCTGGAACCTCTTGCCTGGGGAAGAAAAAACACAAGAGCTTTCCTTAATGTATGCCCAGCAGGGAGAATAGGTCCAGTCGGTAGAAGCCATTTTCCAAGTAGAAGATTCTTCCAGTAGGCTGAGCTGTCTTGCCTAGAATGGGCTCATCAACAGGTATGAGTGCTTGGAGGTGTTCAAACAGAATACCTGCCAAGCATCCCTCCATGGAGGGGTTCAAATAGAAGCAGAATGGCAATGATGTCTCACCTGTTCTTCTCTTCCTGGATGACTCTTCCCTATTCTTTTCAGCTGGTTAACTCCTAGGTAACTTTTAAGTCTCAGCTCATCACTTCCTTGAGGAAGCTTTGCTGGCCATTCTCCATCATCCCCAACAAGATCAGGATTCCTCTATGCTCCTAAACGTCCCGAGGTATAGCTTAGTCACTGTGCTCACTGCACATTGTGATGACATGCTGATGAGTTTGTTGTATTCATTTCCTGTCCATGTCATCCTCTCCATCAGTCAGCCAGGTGGATGTGATATCTTAGGGGAGGGAGAGCAAGATACTCGGTAGGCTAATGACCTTGCCCTTGAAGGCAGGAGAGGGCGGAGATAGTTTGGTTGGGTCACAAACTCAGCGTTTACATCTTCCACCACAGGACATTGCTGCTTCTTGACAGGGAGTGCATATTCTGTATTCAGATGGGTTTGGGCTTGCAAAAGAGCTGTGGGATAGAGCAGCAGAGGCCACACCATCATGGGCAGCGCAAGGGCCATCCTTGGACGATAGCAGCTGATTAGTCCTTGGCTCTCTATGTGCACAACTGAGCCTGCTCTCATCACACATGCCCGCTCTCTGTGCTCACTCCCAGGAGTCATGGGAAGACCAGGGAGAAACGGGAGCCAGAGAAGCCACAGCCAGGTTCTCTTCTGCACCTGTGGGGCTGGTTTGAGCCAGAGCCAAAGCCCCTCTTAGCAACCTCATTCCTTGATTCAACAAAGGTGAGAAGAATCCTGCCCTACAGTTTTAACACTGGATTCCATTTCTATTAAGATCGCTGCTGGCCCCGGAAGATTAACTCACAGTCACCCCTGTGAAAGCTGATCCAAGTGGAAAATCAAGTTAGAAAATTCCACCTTCCCTTTCCCTCACACCTCAGCAGATTAAGGAAAGGCCTGATGCTGAGTTATGGGGATTTATGGGAATGTGCAGTTGCTGGCTGTTAAACACTCACTCTTTGGGATGTTGGCAACCTTGCTTCCTATAAATCCTTGCTGGTATTTCTTAGCCTTTCCTTGCCAGCTATGCGGAGGCCTGCAACACCTTTTCCGTGCAGTAGCCTGTGAAAATATTGAAGTCGGGCCCAGAAAAACACCAGCACAGAAAGGGGAAACTTTGATGTTTGCTAGTTATTTTCAGACAACCCTTGCCAAATCGTAATTTTTCTAGTTTACAAGTAAGGGATTCTGACCATCTGTCTGCTGTCAACCGATGTTTGTTTGGATGAAGATTTTATTTTTTTTCTCCCAATCTAGCACTCCTGTTCTTACAAGTAGTTTATTGGACTTCATAAATGTCAGCTTTTTGCAGGCATCTTGTAAGCAGCTTATGATTTAGTATTTAATCAAAATTGAGCAGTCAGCATCTGTAATCAATCTGAAGCGGGAGTAACTATGAGATGGAAGCTCAAAATCCAGCAGGACCATGGCTGATATCTCTCAACTTTCTCTAGAAGAACTTTGTGCGCACCTGAAAGCATGGGCTGGGTAGAATGGGTAGGAGAAAATATACACTCATCGAGCACCGATTGTGTGCTGTTTTGTGACTGAGTAGTTATTGATTGCCCAGGTGACACTTCCTAGCAAGCCATCCCATCCAGGGATTGAAAACAAAGAGCATTGTTGAGCACATTGACGCATGAATCAGCTGTTGCTGATTCTAGCCTTAGCCAGGCTCTTTACAGGTCTGGGGAGAGGTTAATTCTTGGTTGGGCTTGGGACAACTGGAATGACTCAGTCACATGTTTCTCATCTTCCACTCAGCTGGTCCAGGCATACGCTTCTCTTCATGGTGTTGGGCGAGATTCAGCAAACCCAATCATGCAGGCTTTCCTGAGTTTCCACCACCTCTCATTGGCTAATGGAAGTGAACTAGCCTAATGCTAAATCCATAAGGGGTACATTTACTACCTTATATAGAGAAAAATTATAAAGTCATAGGCAAAGGCCAGATGACAGGAAGGGTTGAATCAGGCCTTCTTAACCCAGTCAACCCAGAACAGCAGTCCTGGATATGCTATAAAGGTAATCATTGTCACCACCCTGATATCTTGATGGAGAAAGAGAAGTTCAGAGACAGTCATTTACTCAAGGTGCCTCAGTGGTGAGCCATGGAGATGGGATTGTCTTTGCGAGTCTAACTTCTCAATTATTTCCATCTGATTTTGTGATTCTGTTTTTTTCCTAAGAGCAAGTCAAGGAAGTGTGGTGGGGTGGGGGAAGCACTTATAATCATTGCTCTACCTCCTCATTTTACAGATGGCCGAAGTGAGCTGGAGAGAAGAGTGGTCTCGAGGCTGCCTAGCAGTGTGGCGGTTCATGAGCAGGCCAGACTCTCAGGAGCCTGGAGGCCTCACCCTGCTGTATCCAGGGCCCTGTAGAGGGCCTGCCATGTACCCCACATCCACTGTCAGCCGTGTACCCCCATGTCCACTGCCAGTCACATACCCCACATCCTCTGCCAGCTATGAATGCAGCAGTACCAGGCGGCCTCTGTAGAGGCCCAGCTTAAACACACAGGCTTGGGAGAACCAACTGCTCTTTAAGGGGTTCCCAGATGGGGCAAGGAAAGGGAAGTCCTAGATCTGCTAGAGGAGAATGCTAACTGCTAAGGGCCTTTTATAATCATTGCTAAATTCCTACCTTGGTTGGTATTGTGGACTGAATTGTGTCCTCCCCAAACTGGTGCATGGATGCCCTAACCCCTAACTGACTGTGTCTGCAGATGGGGTCTTCAGGAGGTAAGGGCAAAAGGGTAGCACCCTAATATGACAGGACTATGACATGTTAGGAAGAGCAGATGCTCTCCCTCTGCACATAGACGTCACACAGAGGAAAGGCTGTGTGAAGATGGCTGTCTGCAACCCAGAGGTCGTGTCCTTCCCACAATCCAAACATGCTGGTGCCATGATGTTGGATGTCTAGCATCCAGAGTAGTGAAAAAATACCTTTTTGTAGTGTAGGTCAAAAATACCTTTTTATAGTGCTTTGCCATGGCAGCGCGAGTTGATGAGGAAGTTGGGGCTTTGGTGTATGAAGTGCTCATTTATGTACATGCTCAGCCATGTTTGTTGAGAGGGAATCTGAAAGGGAATCTGAGTATTTAATAAATATATGTCTATATATATTGAGCATGTGGGGGCAAAATCTCTACATCTCACTGGACTTAGCTCTGGAGTGCTCTGAGAACAGGGGACAGTCTTCTGTGTCACCTGGATTTAGGTCTTGTGCTTCATGGAAGGGGTTAACCCAAGTTTCCACAGGTGAGCTTTTTGCTCCTGGATTTAAAGTAGTTGGGCCAGTAAGAGGAGGCACAATTACCTGGGTAGTTGTCTAGATAGCGCCCCACTTGGGTCCTAGAGCAGCGGGGGCCTTTGGGAAGGTTGCTATGTGCCTCATTTCCCTGCAGTGCACCCCATAAGGTTATGGGGATGGTGAAATTTTTTTTAGTAAATCAAATTTGATGCTTCAAGATCATGGACTCAGGGGACCCTGCCACCTCAGCTCTATTTTTCTCCTTGTTTGTGCATTTTCAGAGAGCTGCTCACAGCATCTGGGAGAACATTCTCAGCCAAGAGCAGTGAGCACTGACCGGCTAGACCAGCTGGAAAGGGCAGACTGGTGACTGAGTGTACTTTCTTACTCCTCCACTACCATCTTCCTGCCTCCAAGTACCTGGTACTTGGTACATGGTACAAAGGCTGGTAAAAATTGTCAACAGGAAATGAAGCTTAGGAGAGAAACTGCAGTACTCCTAGAAATCAATCTTGCCAGTACCCCAACCTCCTGCTCTCTAGCTGACCCTATCTCTGGCCCCCTCATCTGTGTCCCCAATACCCTCAATTCCCCCTGTCTTCAATGTCCCTCTCCATCCTGACCTCTGGTAGGAGGAGCAGAATGGTATCAAGGAAAGAGATAGACCCCTCTTAATGATGGTTTACCCCCAGCAGTCAACCCCTCTGAGTCTCAGTTTCCTGCTCTGTAAAATGGGAGGGCATGGATTATGGTGGTTGCTGCGAAATCATATGGTCATACCAAAGAGAATGTCTTTCTCAGTGACATTCAATTAATGTTGCTCAGTGACCCTTTCCTCCTCCTGTGACCTGAATCTTCATGGCACTTCCCTAGCCCTTCAATAATTTAAGTTGATGGTTTATTAAACAGAAGCTTCCTAATGGGCTGTTATTGACCTGGCAACGAGCAGCTCTTTCTCTGTGGGGTTGCCTAGAGCCCTGACAGAGAGTAGCTGAAAGGGGAGGCTGTCATGATGGTGTCCTCTTGCCAGGAGGGAGCAACTCCTCCTTCTATCAACTTCACGCCTTTGGAAACCCTTTGACCTCCCAAAACCTCACTGCCTGCAAATGGGGTTTATATTACCTTTCCCATAAGGTTTCTGAAACTGAAACAAAGTAGGTGAAGTAGGTGAAGCTTTCAGCTCCTCACCACTCCTTATTCTGCATCTCAAGTCAGCTTCAAAGGGGGCAGGGGTAGGTTATCTAGTCCACCTGCTGTGTTGCAGCACCAGGTGTTTCCCCAGAACTGGTCATGTTGTGGATGACAAAGGAGTCACAGATTTCTTTCTTTGGGCCTAATGAGCAATTTCTGTGATGAGACATGCCTTCCAGTTAAGGAAGCTCTTGGGTAGAGGATCTAATTTAATCTTCACTACCACCCTAGTTTGCAGGGGAAACTGAGGTAGGAAGAGGTTAAGTTTCATATTTGTCTTGGTTCAAATAAGTGGTGACTGGAGAGTAGACTTAGCAATCTTAGCTCACAGCCAATGTCCCCAGCACTGCACCCTGCCCCCTCCAATAAAAATGCCACCTTGAGGGTATTGTAGATGTGTGAGGAGACATTGCAGGCATGCAATCACTTTTTCCACTTTTTCATTTTACAGATGGGGAAACTGAGGCATGGTTCATGTAAGTGACTTGATAGTCATGTCGATTGTTGGTTGAGCTCAAGGTCAGGTTTCCCAAAGGTAAACTATTTTTGGATTTTCACCGTGTTCTGCCCTGTAGGAAAGAGAAGCTAATATTTTAGTGGGAACTGACAGAAAGATGTGGGGGTAGATGTATGAGAATATACAAGAAGCCAGACCCTTCTCCGTAACTTCTTCAATCACCAATTAGGGAAAGTCCATTATCCCAGTTTGTAAGTTTGCAGACTGGGTCTTAGAGGGTGTGGGTGACTTGCCTGAGGCTGCTAGCTTGGGCTGGCAAGAAAGAGCCGAATTAAACTCAGATCTGTCTTGCTCCAAGTCTAGTGCTTATTTATGGCCTTTCCTTTCCAGTAGTGGGGCCCCAGATCAAGTTCAGAGTGACCGCATTTATGACCACTTTTAGCACTGAAGGGTGGGTGTGGGGGCGCTGCTGATGGTAATCCTTCAGAATATAACATCTGGAGTGCTGAGTGATGATGGGGCTTGGGGGACTTAGTCTCAGGGAAAAGGCAGCTCTTAAAACTGAAAGTGTATGCATCTTTCCTTGGAGTGCTGAGGAATCCTAGCAGAGCCATGTATTTGACCTTTGAAAATCTAAATAGCCTCCTGGCTGCTCTTGTCTAGTAGGGTCACTTTCAAAGGGTGGAGGGTGACTTTGCACTCCGAGGTTTGAGAGAGTCAGATGCTGGCAATAGATGGAAAAATACCTTGGAACTCTCAGGTTTTGTGTTTCCTGTGGTTTATCCACATGAGCAAATGAAGCGTCAGTCACCCTGCATGGGGTGGAGGGGGTAGGGCGTGGTCTCTAGCAGATTTCCAAGAAACTTTGTCATCCACCACATCTTATTCAATGCTTTTGTCAGTGAATAGAATGGAATGAATGTATAGGGAAGAACCTTACCGAGAATCTCCAGATTGGCAGTAACCACCCTGGTATTTCACATGGGTGATTTCATGCACTTCCCAGAACATGCCTGTGAGATGGTTGTATCAACCTTAGCAGGCCAAAAGAGGACAAGTGACCCATCCAAGGTCCCACAACCACTGGAATAATCATATTTTGGACCCTAACTCCCAAGGCTGGGATTCTGATTCACCCAAGCGGCTCTGTCACAGGGGAGCATATGAGGGTCTGGGAGATGGAACACACAAAGAAGGGAAGAGGCAGGATGACCAGAAAAGGCCTCAACAGGGGTGAAATTCACATTGGACCCAAATGAATGCACACTGAGATGAAAGGCAAAAGAGAGTTTTGCTTGCACTGGGGTTCAGAATACCCACTAGACACACACAGGATGTGGGGTACCTGGGTCAACAGCACTAGTGAAAAGATGTTGGGTTTTTAGTTGACAGGAAGTCTTATATGAGTCAACAGTGGGAGGTGGCAGTCAGAATGCTAGTGTCACCACAGAGGGACACTGAGCAAAGGAGGGAGGGGCTCATGTCAAGTCATCTTGGAGCTAGGAAAAGGCACTCAGGCCTGGGAAGCTCATGAGGTAGAAACACCGCCAGCCTGTAGGCTCTCAGACACGACAGCTGTGTGTGTACATGGTGGGTGGAGGGCGTCCTTGCTGCTGTATCATCTCCTCATCCTTTGTCACTAGGAAAGCATATTAATAGATTCCTGAGCAATTTTAGCCCTGTCTTGATTTTCATGCTTTGCTCTACCTGCCTGGGGAATGTGCTATTCATTCAGTTTTGAAGTTTTATTAGTGTAACCTGAGTAAATGCGGCAGTTCCCTGTGATCAGTCTCTCCATTAAGTCACACTTAGAGATGCACAATCCAGCCAACACAAGAAGAGATTTTCAGCCTTCATGCATGTCTCTCTAAGCAATAAGGAAGGATGAGGCCCTTTTTCCTTCTCTATCACTATCTTCTGCTTCAAAACTTAGTTAAAAGTTTCTCTTTCACTCCACAACAGCATCCCAAACTCTTCTGACAACTGTGTCTTCTTTCTCCAATCCCTTCTCCTCCCCCTGTTCATTTGTCTTTAGTTTTCTGTCCACCTTGCTGCTGACCCACATCCCTCCCTACAAAGAAGGTCCAAAGACCTGATGCAGCAAGCTGGTATGCTCCCCCTTTCCTAGTCTCTCTGGAATTCTCTTCCCTGCCCTCTCAGTCCCTCTTTCCCTCTCAGTTCCTTTGTCCTTTTTTGGGGTATCCTAGACAGAACTCTCCATTGGGAGCTGGATGGGAGAAGTTCATTTCAGGTGCTAGGTGCTGGCCAACGTGATGGAGGGGAGGTGGTGGCCTCTACATGCACTCACAGCTTGTCCTCACTGCCTCAGCATGTGGTCACTCATGCACACACAAATCCCACTGCAGAGCATCGTGTGGTAGCTACTTGAGCAAAGGCACCTGCCAGGGCCCCATCTTCACCCATGAGATCCCTGTCACCTTGCACGGTTCATTTCCACTACCCTTCTGGGTTCCTCTTCTTTATAAAGTTGATTCTTACTTCTTGAAAGGCATGAGACCCACTGGGAGGAGGCAGGCTGAGGAGGAGAGAGCACTTAACCACAACCCCACATGTTCCTTTCCTCTCACCGCCCTCCCCTGCAGCTCAATAAAGCCCTGTGGCTAATTCAGACTGATATGTGAAAGAGCTGCCCATGGGAGATGATGTTCCACCTCCTGCCCCCTGTGGTGCCTCTGCAGGCCCAGGATTCCATGTCCTGCAAAATGAGGGTGGGCCACCCAGCTCATATCACACCGATGTGAGTAAGAACTAAACTGAGATGACCGTCTCATGAGATTTCAGTGTTGTTACTGCAGCATAGCCTGGCTGTGTCCAGCAGAGACCCAGAGTGTCAAAATTAATGGAACGATTGCTTTTCTTGAGTTCTTTGATGTAATGAGGCAAAAAGCCACCCAGATGCCATGGGGCGCCAGGGCAGCTGACTGACACTCTCTCACTGTCATCCAGCACAGATGGCACTTCCTGTTTGGTAGCACCTCATGTGGGCTCTTTTATCCCCCTCCATCTCTGCCAGTCACCATCCCACACAGCCAAGTGTGCACAGGATTAGTGATTTGCCAAGAGCACTTCCTGGTGTCTGCCAAGGATGTCTGTTTGAGAAAGAACATTCTAACAGAATATTTGGAGGTGAGATGGACTGTCTCGGGTGGTGGCAAACTCCTGGTCTTTAAGGCAAGGGCGTGGAGGCCAGATGGCCACAGGCAGCCTGCTGGGGAGAATGGGAACCCTGGATGGGGTGCAGTTGGGCTGGGAGGGTGAGGATGGAGCAGACCGAAGCCTGGGAGTCCCCAGCATAGAGACTAACAATACTTTCTTGGTAAAGTAGGTGAATAACCAAATTTTGGTCATTAAGAAAGTGAAGAATCTGTCAAATAAAACTGCCTGACTTAATGACCAAATGAGCATTATATTTCCACTATCCTTTCTTAAGGTACAGCCTCATGAGGTCAACATTGTCAGTTCTCCTGAGGTCGGTGACTGTTGACGAGTGGTCAGGAAGGCGTGTGACATGTTGTAATTGACTCACCAACCACACGGAGGGCTGACCAGGGAGGAGTCACAGCCTGAGACAAACCAAAGGCGCTGTGATAACAGCCCCATCACAAGGACGCCGGCACTTCATCTTGCACCAAGTGCTCTCCCTGACATCCAGAGCACTCAGACATGACTGTCTCTGAGCTTACTATCATATGTCATACATTATCATATATCTCTGCATTTATTATCATAGCCTCAGGAGGAAAAGAACTGCCATTCTCATTTCATAGACAGGCAGGGAGATTTTCCGAGATTTTTTTTTTTCTCCTCAGATCACATGGTGAGTAGTGGGGGAAGGGGTGCTAAGACTTGACTCAAAGATCCTTCGACTTAGAGCGATGGATTTTAAAATAAAACAATACATCTACTCCTGCCATTCGAAACTGGGTCTGAAGTCATTTCACATGCTCCTTGGTTCCTGAGGGAATTTCCACTTTTTGTATGGAAGCTGGAGGGAGGCTGGCAGACAGAAGAGGATAAGTTAACAAGTAAGAAGGGTTTTCTTGGAGAAAGCAAAGAACAGTGGGACAGGGATTCAAGGAGTTCAGACCATGGCTTTTTGATCCACTCCACCTGCAGGGAGCCTCAATTTCCCCATCTGCATAGAGGACGTGAGACACTGACACGCTTGAAGAATTTTGCTGAGGAACAAGTACAGGGGTTTTGAAAACCATCGACACAGAGGTACTTGATGCAGGCAGGAATGCCTCCAGCTGCAAGTGACTGCAAGAATGGTCAACTGTCATGTCTTTAACAGTTGGAGTTTTTCTCCTGACATAGGAAGTCCAGGGTGGGTGGCACAGGGCAGGACAGAGGTGATGTAATAATGCCATCCAGAGCCCGCTCTCTTTCCTTTATTCTGCTCTTACTCTGCATGTCACTGCTTTGTAAGTGCACGTTGGATTCTTCACTTTAAGGTCTTGTGCTCACATTCCTGGAAGGGGAGAGAAGGAAGAAGACTTGGCATGTGTATGTTAGGAATACAAAGGTTTTCTTCCAAATGCAACAGCTTGTTGACCAGAACTGGAGTCAAAAGGCTAGCTGCTAGGTACAAGGGAGGCTGGGTATGGGAGCCTTTGTGACCAGGTGCTGCTATACCCTGAACAAATGCAGGATTTTGACAGAAAAGGAGAGTCTGGGATCCATAGTGATGGCAGCCAGCAGCGCCAGCTACAGCTGTTACCCACATGGGCACTGAATTCACAGGGATCTTTTAAATTCAGTCTCTGAATTGCATGAAGGCAAACTGGTGGTCCAGCCTCGGAGGAATGAGGGATTCACAGTATCCCATTGTCCAAGGAGAGGCAAAGACAGGGGCAAGACGAGCGGCCAGTGTGACTGGTCAGAAGGCAAGTGGGTGGGGGTTCTGGTCCTCCCTTGCTCTTTGCCAGCTGTTCTGTTTCCTCTGCCCTGTTACTAGGGCTGTGAGATCTGAATCCGAGGAACTCATTTCTAGTCACTGTGTTTGTGTGTGTCTCCAGCCCAAGATGTCTAACCACAAACTTCCTCTTGACTCCTGGCAACAGAGAGAAAACAAACCACAGCAGCTTTCATTGCTGAAAAACACAAAACGGATTCGTTTGCCTAATAAGCCCAGGCGGAATAGCTTTATTTCTGGGAGGAAATGCTAAAGACTCCACTCCAAGGAGCCGGAGGCTGGGAGTCAAATCTCCAGGCTCCGCAAGGGAGTCCTGGCTCATTCAGAGGCTCCAGAGCCATCTCCCATCAGCACCAACGAGACGCACCCTCAGCTCATTCTGGTTTCAAAGGATCTGGGCGTTTCTTTTTCCTTTCTCTCATTTTCTATGTTATTAATTTCAGCGATTGATTAATTCCCATTTCCTACTGTCTCTTTTTGTTTGCTTGCTTTTCTAATTTCTTATGATGTATATTCAGCGCTTTTATTTTTAGTCTTTCTTCATTAATAATGAAGGCATAGCAGACTATACATTTTCCCTGAACTGGACCTTGGGGATTCCATAGGTTTTGAAATAAATGTTTTCCTTTTCATCTGTTTTCGATGAGTTTTCATTTCAGTGTTCATTCCTTTGATCCATGGAACTATCCAGGAGTATGTTTACTAATTCCCAAATTGGCAAAATATTTTCAGTCACATTATTTTTGTTTCATGTAAAATATTTGAATCATAGAGGAAGATGGTGCTTTGTAAAAATCTCTTCATTTTAAATTAAAAATTGATCTTTTTCTTTGCACCGATGTGATTAAACTTTACAAATGGGGGAAGGGAAAGCTGAACTGGTCAGACAGAGGAGGAAAGAATGAGCTCTAAAATATCCTTATTCTTCCTGGGTGGACTTGAAATATTGTTTATTCCAGAACGAAAGAGAATTACCCTGCTTTCTATCACATCTTTCAAATGGGAGCATAAAGGATATCTGCCTACTGGTGGATCCAGGAAGGTGAAATGGGATGTGTCCCTCTGGCCCCACTCAGCACCGGCCCTGCTAGGGAAAATATTGCTGTTTGGGCATTGTTCTTTCTGCAGAAGGTTAGAGTCTCTGCTGTCTGTCCCCTAAACTCTGTCCCTCCCTCAAAACTGTGGTTGCTGAAGGTGCTGGAAGGAAAGAGAATATAAATGGCCTACGTGGCCCTCGTCATCCCTGGAACGTGGCAAGGAGGACCACTTGACTGGGGAAGCACAGCAACTGGGTCCGAAGCCTGACTTCAAACCCACTTCAAACTGCCCAGTCCCTCCTACTTCTCTAGTGGCTACTGCTCTAGTTTCTCTCTTGGGAGAAGAGTCAGATGAAGAAGGTTAGCCTCTGTGATGGAGGAGGAAGGAGGCTCCGGGTGGGGTGCAGCCAGTGACCTTGGTTACATCCCACCTTCAGCAATGGTCAGAGCAACTCTGAGGTCAGCAAGAGCCAAGAGAAACTCTGGAAAGAGGCTTGCTTGGGAGTGGTGGATGTGCTGGGAATGTTGTTTCATTGTTTAGTGGGGCTTGTTGGGGAAACTAAATCCAAGTGGGAGCAGGAGTCCCCCAGGGTACACCAGAAGCATGTGCACCCCTCTCAGCCTTTCCCCCCCTGTATGCCTTATCTCTCAGCTCTGGCACTGACCCTGACAAGTCAGGTCCTCTCAGAGGCCCTATCTTCATCTTCTCTGGAGCAGAACTCAAGGAAACCCTGTTTCTTGGAGCAGGGCTGGCAGCACGTCTGTGCTCACGAAGACTGGAAAGACTAGGGTACCAGCCTGGGAGGCTGTTTAGTAAGAAGTAAGGCAAAGGGGGGTACGGTGCTGGATGCACCTGCCAACCAAGATGAGAGCGGCTGGTACAGTGCTGTAGAACTTGGAAGGAAGGCCTGGAACTCTCTGTGGTACAAGGCTCGGGAGGGATGGGAATAGTGGGGCAGCATGACAAGGTGAAGGTTGCCTGAACCACCAGATTAGGGCAGCTGATCTTGGGAGCAAGTGAGCATTTCTTAGCCAAGGACTCTCCAGATCCATAAGCATCATATAACCGTGCTGGGTAGGGACCAGTAGTGGGCAAGCATGTCTATAACAGACCTCAGACTCAGGCACGAGCCATGGGTAGGTTGGCAGTGCATGGACTTGGGATCAGAGGCTGATTCTGGTGATTCCGTCACCCGAATTTTATAAGTTGGTATGACCACTCATGAGTATTGTAGAAATGAAATGTCAATGCATGTGAACGAGCTTTATTAATACCAGCACAAATACAGAAAGAGGTGTTGACTTGTAGAACTTGCTTGAAAAATACTGGCTGATTCTTTACTCTGCCCCAGCCTTTTGTTAGAAGCTGTAGAGAAGTCTAGTGGGGGGTTAGGTCTTATTTCCCCCTTATGGGGCTTGCAGGCTTTCTCCATGTGAAAGGTTTGGCAAACATCCTTCCCCCCCTCTTCCTTCCAAAACATTTTAATTAAGCAGTTATTATAAGCTGGACTGGGTTTCTGGACTAGGAGCTGAAGAGCATAGTGATGACTGTCTGCTGAGAACTGAAAGGGCTAGGCGGGGAGATAGGAGGCCTGGCAGGGTGGCCAAGGACCCTCAAGAGAGGCAGAGGGTGCAGTGCAATGAGCACAAGGCAAGGAGGCAGTGAACAAGTGTAGGAAGACTCTGCTATGCTTCACACAGAGACAGCCGGTGAGGCACACTTGATGAGACAACAGAAATGAGGAACAGCACAGACAAAGGTCTGGAGGTGTAAATCCTTCCACACAGAGCATCAGAACCACTTTCAGGCCCTAATCAAAATTTTCATCCCAGAGTGTAGCTTGGGAGTCTTACTGGAGTTCAGGTAAATTGAGGATCCTGAATGGGGCTCCCAGTTTGAAATGAACTCATCATGGTTCAACATGGATCAGGGCCAAGGCGAAGCTGACATGTGTAGGGAAAGCTCTGGTTTCTAATTCAGATTCTGCCTCTTCCAAGCTCTGTGACCTGAGGTCACCAAGCTTCCCTGAGTCTCAGTTTTATCATCTCTAACATAGAGACAGCTCTAGTTGGGACATTCTCCTGTGAATCTATGTCTTTGACTGGAAGGAGCAACCATAAGATGGGGTGAATAGGTGGATGAAGCCAATTTACGTTGACGTTGGCACTGGGGAGATCCAGTGAAGTCAGTCATGTGGTTCCCAAAGTGCAGTGGAAGGCAAAAAACAAAACAAAACAAAACACCAAAGATAGTCGATTATAACACAATCCAGTCTGACTCTTAATGACTCAGTGAGGCTAGAAGATATGGAAGACCAAAGAAGGGGCCCTTTGCTCAGCCTGGGAGTTAAAACATCCTGGGAGGAATCTTATGCAGAGCTAGGGCCTTCCTGAAGACAAGTGGAAGTGAGCAAGACAAAGAAGGGAGTTCTGGACAGAGGGGATAGAATGGGCAAAGACATGGTGGTGGAAGCCAAGGACAGGTCTGTCCGGTAAGGATGCAGAATCTGAAAGAGGGGGTGACGTGCCTGCAGAAACTAGGTGGTGAACTTGACACTGTGTTAGTGAACTTGGACTTTATCCCACATGCTGTGGGGAGCTTTTTAAGGGTTAAAAGCACTAGGGGAAGGGTTAAACAGACTCTGCTGCCAGTATGGTGATTTGGGATAGGCTAAGGAGAGGTAGGGGCAGGCTTCAGGCTCTGAGGGGATGGTCTTCAGGCTTCAGGCTCTGAGGGGGTGGTCTCCTCAGAGAGGTAGGGTCTAGTCTAGGGCCTCCTCAGGGCTTGGTAGTCCACTGGGGCCTATTTGACTGCAAGGGAAGCTTTCTGCTCAAGTGAGATGATGGGCTGTGAGGAGGCTATGAGGTAATCCAAGGGTGAGAAATTCGGGTCTACCTCCGAGAAACTAAAATCAGGAACTGCAAAGTAATGCCTCTTGGTAGGGCCTGAAACTGGGGCAAAGGAGCATGATCTTGGACTGTGTCTTTGGAACTGAGAATGGTGACTGGGGTAAGATAACTGCCACATGTGGCTTTAAGGACTTTTGTTTGCCCTGTTGAACTCCCTTGTTAATAAGCCCTGTTGTTAAACTGAAAAAAAAAAAAAAAAAAAAAAAAAAAAAAAAAAAAAAAAAAAAAAAAAAAAAAAAAAAAAAAGCCTCTGGCTCCTCTCCCCTCTCACAGCATCTCTTCCTCTTTCTTCTCTCCACTTTCTGACCAGCGCTTAGCAATAAGAGTACAGTTGCCCAGTTCCTGCTTCCCACCACCCAGTGCTCTGGCACATGAGGCGAGGCTCCAGCCTGGCGCTAAAGTCCTGGGCACAGTGTGATGGGCTGATCCCCAGTGGCAGAGTGGCCACTCAGTGGAGTCCCTCTGTCTGTTCATCCCTGAGGCATCCCTGGCTCCAACACCCCCCTGGTTGGTGTGTTGGATGGTGGTCCTCAAGGAAGTCATATGGACACTGATTTGGCCCCAAAGGTTGTCTATCCTCAGTGGACTCTCACCTGAAGGAGCAGAGTCTGTCAAAGGACATTTGGGTGATGAACCCACCCACCCTCAAGAGGCATAACAACTAGAATCCATGGGTACCCCCATTTCAAGAAAGGAGACTGAGACAGTGCAAACAAAACTCAGAAAAATCCCCATGTTTGTGACTGTGGACAGTAGACTCAGAAAAAGAGTCCAAGAGGAACTTGCCTTTAGGGTGCTGATAGGGGTGTTGGAAGGCTGGGCCCTTGGTTGGGGGAGCAGGCAAGAAGCTCAAGGAGGCAGCTCTTGAGGGACATTGAGGCTACCAGGGCCAGAGGGTAACTAACAAGGGCTGGCAATCAGGGCTGAGGAGACTTATGGGGTGCGAGGGGGGGTGGTAGTTTGTTCCAGATTTCCCCTCAGGCTCCACACAGCACCAGCTTGAGGAACCAGAAGCCATTTAGTTGTTTTCCTAAATGTGGAAGACTCTTTCCCCTCTCTCCACTCCTGTGTTGTCAAATGCCAGGCTTCCTGGGGGTTCTCGTAAACCCAGGAGGCTGTACAATCATTTTCACATGGAATGGTTTCCTTGAATAGCCAAGGGGGTCAGCTGTACCTAATGGAACAGAAATAACCTCAGCAGCAGAAACTGACTGTGGGCCCCACCCTGCCTGGCAACTTACCCCCTAGACCAGAGGACATCATGATGTGACCACCATGACCTCTGCACCTCTCCCAGGTCTGCTCAGTTCCGGTCACTGTTACTCACAATTTGAGATCTCAGGCAAATCACCTAAGTCTCACCAAATGTCAGTTTTCTGACCTGTGAAATGAGAATAATGTGGGCCCAATGAGAAGCTGTGGTTCATGGGATTTAATGAGTCAAAGCACTTAGCATCTGGGCTGACTCACTGAAGCTTTGGTTTCAGTTGCCACAGTCTCTGCCTTGGCTCACACTGCAAGGCCTCAGCCCAGCCCCTCACTGTTTATTTCTGGATTTTCAGTGAACATTAAAATGCATTTGAGGGCCAGGTACGGTGGCTTGTGCCTGTAAGCTTCAGCCTATGAAGCGGCCGGGGCTAGGGCTCGCTGTTCGAATCCCGCCTGGGGCCCGTAGTGAGACCTAGTTCCCCAAAAACAGCTGGGCATGGTTGCACGTGCCTGTAATCCCAGCTACCTGGGAAGCTGAGGCTGGGCATTGCTGCATTGCTTCAGTCTATGGTACCCCGGGCAACGAGAGCCTGCAGTTCCACGGGCAAAAATAGCGAGGCCTAGTCTCAAAAAAAAAAAAAAAAAAAAAAAAAAACAATCAAAAAACCTGCATCTGATGGGCCAATCAGTCCCTCCTCCCCAGTGTTTTCTTACCACCCACCATCAGCTGCCATCTCTCCCATTTCATTTGGGCTCTTCCCTCTATCCTCCCTGTGAGAGCATAGATAGCTTGTCCTTCTTCAGGACGCAGCTCCACACTGCCCCTTCACTACAGCTTGTGACCGAAGAGGCTCCTGCCCCTCCCTCCTGGCTTCTTAAGGTCTGAATTTATTGAACCTCTGTTAGACAGAGGAAACACCCTAAGGTCCTGGCTCCATGTACATATTTAGCTGTATGAGTTCAGCTTGTCTGTGCCTCAGTTTCCTTGTTTGCCAAATGGGGATGATATAAGTAGTCTTTTCTTCACAGGGCTGTAAGAATACACAAATTTATCCATGTATAGCAATGACATGACAATACTGCCTGGCATCACTGAAAGTTGACTGTTCAAAAATAGGAATTTTAATGACTGTGCAATCTTCTACTGTGTGGGCAGATCTTTGTTCATTTAACTGGTCTTTTGTTGTTGGACTCTTAGACTGTTTCCAATCTTTCACTATTATAAATAATGCTGCAGTGAACATCTTGCAGATAAATCTTTCTGTTTGCCTCTGATTGCTCCCTTAAAAGACATCCCCAAATCTTGCTCATCTTTGAACAAAGTTCTGTCCCTCAGACTTTTCGATGATGCCCTTTGAAAGGAAACGAAACCCTTTTTTCCATCAGACAAAGAAACATGTGGAACATGTTAACCAAGAGGTGGTTCAGGAGGAAGGTAGAAATCGGTTCAAGATGGGTTTGGATCCATTTCAGAATGTTTGACACAGAGTCGGTCATAAAGTTCCCCACCGGCCCCCTTCCCCGAGGAGAGTCAGAGTCTCAGTCCTCAGGGACCACTGATTTCTCTCTTTGAGGCAATTCCAAAGGGCTTTGATGTTCTTGGCGTTGGGGAAGCAACAATGACAGATCAATAAATGAAGCCAGACTATCCGGGCAGAACAGCACCCCACCGGCCAGTAGGGGGTGATAGTGCCTGATCCTGTCAGCCTGTGGGCCCTGCTGTTTGATGTAACAAGGACTCCCTTTGTTGTCTTAGAACTTTGCCCTAAGTTTCATGTTATTTCTCTCGTCATTTTCTTCCCTTCCTCCCACCTTCATACTTTTCAGATTTAATTTGGATTGCCATTTGTTCATCCGTTCACTCAGGAGAAACCTATCTCATCTTCCCCACAACCCCATGCCAAGATTGTTTTCAGCCTTCTAGACCTAAACACACTTACTGTGGAGGAACTGCCTCACACGTCTCGAGAATACTGAAATTCACCCAGATACCATACTAATTATGCTTTTTTTCTGTAAAAATATAGATTGTTTCTATAACTTTTGTAACTTTGCTTTTGAAGTTATCCGGCTACAAGTAATTCATTTGATTTATGGTTGCCTTTGATTTCTCAGCAATTATCAGGGGTACTCAGGAATTCTTACAAAGTGAGAAAATCTAACCTGCACATCGTTTTCAGACATAATGAAATTTTTATGATTTTTTATGAATACTAAGTGAAACCATTAATGAGGTCGATGTAATATTTTGTTTTGTAGACATTTCATTAAAATTTTATTAATTTCTATTGCAAAGTTTTTCCTTTGTGTTCGGAATCCAAATCATCTTGCTTTTGAGTCTCAAACTTTTTCAGTGATTTTCTGCAGAGTCGTCAGGGCCGATGGTACATTGGGACTCACAGAGTCCTCTCCGGCTTGGCCATGTCAAGATGGGAGACACAGTGTGGCTCCCATAGGCTCCCAGACAGCTGAGCGGCAGATGGGCACACCATTTCCAGGGAAGAGTAAATGCTGCTGACTGGACTGTGGCGGGCACAGCAAACGCATCTCCACTAAGTTGACTTGGGGTAAGAAGCAATCAGTGAAATCACAGAGAGAAGATGTGGCCCAAACCAACCACGAATGGCAAACAGGAGTTTTCTAAGTGGAGAGGAGGGGGGGGAGACAATCTATATTTTTACAGAAAAAAGCATAATTAGTATATGGCATCTGGGTATATGGGGGGAGGGGGGACAGGGGGAAGGCATAGTAAGCATTGGCAGTAGCAAATGCAAAGAGAATGGCCCAGGAAAGAACCTCTTAGAAAATAAGCTGACCACTTAACCTTGAGATCTCTCCCCTTGCTTCGCAGGTCAGCAGCACTGGCTCCACCTTGGCGCTTGCGGTTCATTTTAATCCCCAGCGACTCTCCTGCATCGAGTTCTGACGAGCACATTTTAGTTCCAGCTGGATGAGAGCTAGGCCTCCTTTAGGGGCTGGCATGGGGGAGGGTGGGCAAGGAAGCCGACCTGAGGGACTACAGCCCCTCAGGACATTAATTGTCTCAAAGTGTTTTCAAGTTTGGTATGAAAGTCTATTTCCGGGGCACTCAGGTGGTTCAAAGGTACGTGGAGACATGGTGCTTTCAACTTGAGAGTCTCCCAGCCGGAGGTCCACCCTGTCCCTTCCACTGGCCTTCAGTCCAGACAACCTGTCTTTTCTTCTGCTCTCTGGGCCATCCTACCACCAATTACCTGATAGACTGTAGACTGTGCATACTTTATTTCTGCGAGTCATTGATCACATTAGGATGCACAGGGGCAAGTACCAGGAAGAGAAGCAAGAAGAGGCATCAATAACCAAGGGAAGGGAACCTGCTATAATCAGCTAATTAGATGTCTCTCTGAGGAAGCTCACTCAACAAAATGGCCCATCTCACTGCTGTTGGCTCACCACTTCCTCCCCTTCTCCCATATGTGACCAAACTTTCTGGTGAGCGAGGGGTTTTGGAAAGAACGAGATTGATTTGGGAAACTTGGCTTATAGCTCAGGTGATCTGAGGCAGATCGCTTCTTTTGGACCACAGTTTCAGCAACTGTAAAATGGGGAGTATTGAATCAGTGATTTCAAATATGACTGATAATCAGAACCACCAGAGATATTTCTAATACAGAGATGTATTTATAATACAGAGATGCCAAAGTCATTGCTCTCCAGTGCTGGTGCAGTGGGCA